>BMAC01000568.1:39519-74588 GCA_014905375.1 Phtheirospermum japonicum | reverse complement strand
AGACCCAGGTTTTCGGGTCAGGCTTTTCTTGGAATATCAATTGCATCAACCATAAATTTCTCTTATTAATAATCATTCTGTAGTCTTCAGCATACTACATTCGTCAAATTTTCTGTATTCCATGCCCCTTGGTAGTTTATCTCCATTCCATTTGTTCCAACTCATAAAGCTCCTCCAGGCTGAGAATCCTGCGTGCACTTTATATCGTCCCTTGCCATGTAGCGTCTAATTTTCCTCTGGGTCCCCCCCAGATCCGATTGACCAAGGGGTGGATACCCCCAGAAAGCCTAACCCGATAAGTCAGTAAAGGGCGAAGCCCCCTAAAACTTGGTCCGATTGACCAAGGGGTGGATACCCCCAGAAATCCTGACCCAATAGGTCAGTTAAGAGCGCAAGCCCCTAAAACTTGGTCTGGTTGACCAAGGGTGGATACCCCCAGAAAGACTGACCCGTTAGGTCAATTAAAGGCGAAAGCCCCCTAAACTTGGTCTGATTGACCAAGGGGTGGATACCCCCAGAAAGCCTGACCTGATAGATCAGTTCAGGATGAAAAGCCTCCTAAACTTGGTCTGATTGACCAAAGGGTAGATACCCCAATAAAACCTGACCCGACAGGCCAGGGGCGAAAGCGTCATACCTTGGTCCGATTGGCCAAAGGGTAGATATACCAGACAAAACCCTGACCCATAGGTCAATTAAGTGAAATAAGCCCCAAACGTGGGCTGATTAAAAATAGAACATGTGGTTTAATAAAGCAAGAGTAATGAAAAATTTTTGAGAATTTTTTTTTAACATTGTTAGATTCGAAAGATAAAATATAACCTCATGGGGATAACATAAAAAGCAAGAAGAGACTGGGCATCTGCCTTGAGAAAAATTATTTGGAGCAGGTACGTTATAGAATAAACCTCGAGCAGCAGAGTTTAAGGGTGGGATGATGAGACCCCCTTATTTGTAGCTAAAATCCGGAGAATGCGCCACAGCTCTTGCTTGGTCTCATGAAGATGGAGGCGATATTTGTCTGCGCGCTCTGCCTCCAACTGAGCCTCGTGTGCAGCCGTGGATAAATGTCATGCCGATCTGAGCAGTCGGCTCTCTCTTCGTGGAGTTTTCGATTCAACTGCCAAAGTTCGAGCCAATCACGATTGAAATGGTGTTTCTTCTGCCTTTTCCTCTCAAGGATTTTGTGTAACTGGGACAACTTTTCACGAAGGGTAGCATTTTCTTCCGAAAGAAGAAAATTCTCATTAAAAAAGGAGAGGTTTTTCTTTTTAAGAGTATCTATCTCTCTTATCAAAGATTCGGAAGCCATATTGATAAATCGGTAAAGCAGGGTAAAGTGTTTATATAAAGAGCGCATAGTACAATTGTTATCAGGGTTTCCTTGACTTAAGAAACCTTAAATGTAACAAAAAGACAAAAAGAGATGAGCAAAATACTGTTTATTACATGCCAAATATAAAAGATAAATCAGATAAAGCAAACAATGCAGATGGCCAGCATACAACCCATAATCTTGAGTGCTCAATTCATCCCCTCCCTGCTCAACCGCCCTGGAGACCTCCCCGAAGGTGCTCTCAAACTGAGACCTTTTCTGGAGCTTGCCTAAACCAACAAGGGTCGGGAAATGAGTTGTCGCTGGCAAAGCAAGGGTCAGCGACTATTCGGGTAGGGGAGAAGAACTCGGGGCAGGAGCACGGAAGTCTTGAAGAACGTGCTCTGCAAACTCGGGGGCCCGAGATGGTGAAGCTGGTCGTCCTCCTCGACAAAGGTAAGGCCAGTGGGCTCAGGGGGATCCTTCAGAGGAATGTCTCGGTCAAATGGGGTAGAGGGGTTTTCTTTGGACCATTTCTCATAGGAGTCCAGCCCGAAATGATAGAAGGCCTCGGCCTCAGGGATGAGAAGATCCCACAGCTCAGAAGAGTGTAAGAAGTCCCACTTGGTTACCTCCAGGGTTATTTGAATAAGCCTCAATCCCTATTCTGAGTTAAGAAACTCGGTTCGCCCCTCAACCCGACCATCAGATAGGCCCTCAGTACGAGCCTCAGCAACCTGCTTTTTTGCCTCTTCTTCTTGAAGAAGCGCTTCAGCTCGGGCCCTCCCCTCTCCTTCTTGAGCTCTCTCCAGTTCAGCCTGGAGCTCTGTCACCAGGGTCCTGAGTCCCTTCATCTCGGATCCTCTTTCTTAGTAGAGACTCACCAACCTCTTTTATCTCTCCTTAAGGTCCACATGCTCCTTAGCGAGGTCGGCGTTCATTAGAGAGCCCCGAGCCCGAGCGACCAGGATGGCCCTTTTAACGATGGCCAGATACAACCCGAATGATGAGAAGTTAGAGAGAGAGATAGAAGAGGGAGAAATAAAGAAGACATTTATCCTCGCTTCATCCTGGCAAAAAGATTCGATTAGCTCGGGATCTGACCATTTCTCCAGGATACGGCGGTCAGATGAAGGGCACTTCCCTTGAATGAATTGGACGGCCACCTCCCCGGCAGTCCAGGATGCACGTGCTAGTGAACAGGGTCAGGTTGGAGTTTGCCGCCTTGGATCCCGAGGGTGCAACCCCTTTCCCGGATTGGGCTCATTTGCGCGATACGAGCGCTTTCTCCTCCCTCGAGCCAAAGTGGACCATTAGATCAACGTTGGGTCTGACTTGTCCCTCAGGTATGGCTATATTCTCTGGCCTGGTTGATTCCCTAAGCCTGGTCGGCTCTTCGAGATGACCATTTTCTGCAGGTGGAGAAGACTTTTTTTTACGTGCGGCCATAATCTTTTTCATCATGGTGACTACAATAGAATTTACAAAAAGGGTTAACGATGGAAATTCAAAAGTAATCCTAAATCCTTGGTAGATAAGAAAGATATAAGCAAGAAGGGCAGAGATGGATAGCCTTTTAAGTATACCAATCTTAGGAGACATGGGGCCAGTCTCCTCTCTGGAATTAAAGAAGACCAAGAAGGTGGGAGTGAGGAATTTAGATAGATGGAAGATGTTTATATTTAAAGTTAGGATGATCTTTTTTAGAGCAAGAGGTCGTTCTCCTCTAGTCAGATGAGCTTGAGCGGGAAGGGTGTGTATAGATACCGTGGAGAAACCCCAGTCGCTTAAGTAGTGAACAAAGAAGAATTTTTTCATCCAGGCCTTATTAGAGGAAGTGTTACCGGTCAGAAATTGAGCGCTGGCTCGGTCCAATAGGTAGAAGAAGCTATAAGACAAACTTTTGGCCTGGAATAGAGAGTAGAATAGCTGGGCTGTGGGGATAAGCTCAGAAAATCATGCCCCTAGATGAAACCCAATGATTATCCTAAAGGCGTTAGGTACAAATTGATGTACCGAAATTCAGTACACCCAGGACACCTCCTGTACGAAAGGGTGAACGGGAAGACTCAACCCGGCCTGAAACTGGTTGGTGAAAAAAGTTAAATAATCAGATGGCGGCTGGGACGCTCTTTCGCCAACATTGGGATTGACAAGGGAAAACTCGCCAGAGATCTGGAATTCGGTCCTCAACCCTTCCAGAGTCTGGTCACTAATGGTGGAAATAATATTATCAGGGTCGCCGCCCTGAACAGTCGAATTCCATTCATCGGAGGAGGTTAAGGATAACGTTGCAGAGGAAGACATTGATAGGTGGAGTGAGGAGGAAGAGGAAGAAGACATGACTAAAATTTTGCAAGGAGAAAGAAAATACCTTGTTTGAGGTGAGAGAAAAACTCTAATTGTAGAAGAAAATAAAGAGAATTCTTGGTGAGGAGAAAAGGCAAGGCAGTAAAAGTGAACAAATGAGCCGCGGAATATGAGGAAGATATGTTTTGAAAAGAATTTTTCGAAAAAAATAGGATTTAGCGAGATATGCACATTTAATGCGTGTCAAGGAACAGTGTACGAAGGGACATGAGGAAAATACTAATCGCTTGGGTTGAAAGTGAGGCGTTACAGCTCACCCCAACCATTCAGGCGGGGTGGGGAGGGGTGGGGGACTGTTTGGTACGACTTATCCCACCTGACCTGAAGTAATTCCAGGCCTCAAGGTAGCTCAGTTAAGGCAAGTTGGGGCGAGCCAATTTCTGGATTTGCGCCATGAAGGAGGAATGATCAGGAAAGGGATAGACTGAGCTGAATTTATGTAAATAGCTCAAGAAGGTTTGCCCCGACCTGATCTCGACTTCTGGATAAAACAAGATTATTATTATTATTTGAATTAAAACAGTGGTAGATAATTAAAACTCTTAATGAGAAGCATTAAGAGTTAGCAAGATGCATTAAGAGATACCAGGATGTAACTTGCATAATTCAGTTAATAAGTCCATCGATAATCAAATTTAAATTGTTTGCATCAAAATAGGATAACCAATAATAAATTAGTGTAATAAAATTTTAAAGTTTCTTGTAAAGTGCCATAATACATTTCTCCCCCCACTTTAGGCACTGACACACCGCTATTTTGCAATAGTCGGCGAATATCATGGTCATGACTCAAGAAACGAACTCCATTAACCACACACACGGCATATGATTGACCTTTATTAAAATCTTTACGTCAATTTATATTCTATTCGAAGATTTTATTAGAAAATACTAAAAAACTATGATGAGCTTGCATGAAATGAAGAATGAATAATCGAAAAACTATAAGTAACATTTTGCACTAGGCTCAACGCTCATCCCCAATATATTTAATATTTTCAGGTTGACGGAGTAGGACGGCACATGACGAGGGGATTGTAAATTTAATAAGTATTTAGTTCCATGTCAGTTAGTATTTATTTTCATTTTCACAAAAGGCTTGTTTCCCCTGAACATATTTTTGATCATTATGGGATAATCTGGAGCTCTCACTTTGTTTTGTTCATATGTTGATTTTCTATTTTATTTTCTATTGTTATAGTTTTCAAAGATGGTCTGTCATGCATCTCTAAGTCGCAAAACTTTAGAGAAGAGCAAGAGCTTACTATTTAATTTTGCATGATTCATGCATGGTGTCCTTACGTGGAATTACACAGTTTGCCGAATTCCAAATGTGATATTAGGATTTCAAATAAAGATTTTCATGGCTACCTTTAATTTGTTTACATGTGTTGAGTAAATTACTTCTTAATAAAGCCTTTATCAAAACTAATGGTTAAGTTAGGTATTAGTTACTTTAAAGAAAATCTCTTAAGTGTCACAAATCCCTTCGCAATTAAAACCCAAAATAGATTCAAGACTTGCTACGAAGATTTTATTTTATTTCAATATCTTAGTGGTTAAAGAAACAATCTCTTTAGTAACTTAAAATTTATCACTGTCTAATTCATGGCTAATTATTTACCTTTTTTATTTATTTCTTTTTTTTTTTACTGCTATGTGTTTGAGTATGTTTTATAAAACTTCACATAAATCTTAGTAAATTTTAAATATCATGATTTCAAGTTTTACAAGTGATTTCTTTTAATGGGATAAACGATTTTACGGTTGTTTTATTGAACAAGTATTCCTAATTTAAATCTTATTGATTTTTGATTGCTAAGTATTCTAAATTTAAATCTGATTGCTTAAACCATTATAAAATCTGATTGGGTTGGATTGTTTACTCTGAACAATGCATTTATGGAAAGTAAAAACATAGAATCTTATAAAATCTGCAATGGTTAGAATTTACCCAGTTGACTTGGTTTTGACCTATTTGGAGTTTCTTGATTTTAAGTGTGCCAATGGGGATATATAAGTAATTATCATATTGGATAAAATTTATTTTTCTATAGAAACAAATATTCCGAAACACAAGAATTGTATATATTTTGGGCAAATTTAGCATCCTATCCCGAGCTCCTGCCTACTTATCCGCCTTAAATTACACTTATTTAAAGTAGAATGTAGTGATTTTTTTAATAATAAAAACAATAATTATAATTATTATTAGTCGTAGTAGTAGCAGTAACCCCACTAATCCTAACATTACTAATAAGATTTCCGTGTTATTATCCTTACGCTTTCCGGAAAAAAAATAAAAAGGAAAATTCAAGAGCAGACATTTTGCTTTGACAGCGGCAAAGTAATGTAAAACAAAAAAGTTATTTTATCTCTTGGTCAAATGAACTTTCCAACCCAGACGTTCTCAATTTTGAAGAAAGCATGAAACTATTGAAAAGTTGTTGTATTTTTTTTTTCTTTTGTTTCGCAAATTCCTTTTTTTTCTACTATGGAGTACAATTCATTCGGTCATTAAAGTATAAGCGTATCAGTATTGTTATAATTTACTAGTAGGGGTAAGGATTTGTGTTTTCTTTTTTGTCGTAGTTTTGATTGTCTCTCGTTTCCGCCTCGTAATAGTTTTTAAGTTGGGTGTTTCATCTTTTAGGAAAAATATTTTTCTTGTCTTGTATAATTATTATATGGTATATTAATGTTTAATCGATTCAAATATAACATTTGATGTCGACTAAATAGCCTTTGAGTGACCACATAGCCTTTGGGTGATTATTTAGCCTTCGGACGACCATATAGTCCTTGGGCAATAGGGTACGTATTCCGTGGCGGAATCTACGTAAAAACATTCAGAAGGTTTTCTTTTATCCATTGATATATTTTTCGTATCGTGATTGTATGAGACACATATTTTCCACTAGGCTCGACGCACATCCCCAATATATTTAATATTTTCAGGTTTAAGGAGTAGGACGGCACATGACGAGGGGATTGTAAATTTAATAAGTATTTAGTTCCACGTCAGTTAGTATTTATTTTTATTTTCACAAAAGGCTTGTTTCCCCTGAACATATTTTTGATCATTATGGGATAATCTGGAGCTCTCACTTTGTTTTGTTCATATGTTGATTTTCTATTTTATTTCCTATTGTTATAGTTTTCAAAGATGGTCTGTCATGCATCTCTAAGTCGCAAAACTTTAGAGAAGAGCAGGAGCTTACTATTTAATTCTGCAGCATTCATGCATGGTGTCCTTATGTGGAATTACACAGTTTGTCGAATTCTAAATGTGAGTTTAGGATTTCAAATAAAGATTTTCATGACTACCCTTTATTTTGTTTATATGTGTTGAGTAGCGCACCAAAGCTTATGATTATTACTTCTTAATAAAGCCTTTATTAAAATTAATGGTTCAGTTAGGTATTAGTTACTTCATAAAAAAAAATCTCTTAAGTTTCTCAAATCCCTTGGCAATTAAGACCCAAAACAGATTCGAAACTTGCTACGAAAATTTTATTTTATTTCAATATTTTAGTGGTTAAAGAAACAATCTCTTTCGGATCTTAAAATTTCTCACTGTCTAATTCATGGTTAATTATTTACCTTTTTATTTATTTCTTTTTTTTTTACTGCTATGTGTTTGAGTATGTTTTATAAAACTTTACATAAATCTTAGTAAATTTTAAATATCATGATTTCAAGGTTTACAAGTGATTTCTTTCATTGGGATAAATGACTTTACGGTTGTTTTATTGAACAAGTTTGATTGACAAGTATTCCTAATTTAAATCTGATTGCTTTTTGATTGCTAAGTATTCCCAATTTAAATCTGATTGCTTAAACCATTATAAAATCTGATTGGGTTGGACTGTTAACTCTGAACATTTCATTTATGGAAAGTTAAAACATAGAATCTTATAAAATCTGTAACGATTAGAAGATACCCAGTTAACTTGGTTTTGACCGATTTGGATTTTCTTGATTTTAAGCTAGTCAATGGGGATATATTTGTAATTATCATCTTGGTTAAAATTTCTTTTTCTATAGAAACAAATATTGTGAAACAAACAAATTGTATATATTTAGGGCAAATTTAGCCCCCTATCCCGAGCTCTTGCCTACTTCTCCACCTTAATTGACACTTATTTAAAGTAGAATGTAGCGATTTTTTTTAATAATAATAATAATTATTATAATAGTTATTAGTAGTAGTAGTAGAAGTAGCCCAACTAATCCTAACATTACTAATAAGATTTTCGCGTTATTATCCTTACAAGAAAAAAGTTATTTTATCTCTTGGTCAAATGACCTTCCCAACCAAGACGTATTCTCAATTTTTAAGAAAGCATGAAACTAATGAAATATTTTTTTTCTTTTGTTTCACAAATTCCCTTTTTTCTCCTTTGCAGTACAGTTCATTCGGTCATTTAAGTATAAGCGTAACAGTATTGTTATATTTTACTAGTAGGGGTAAGGATATGTGTTTTCTTTTTTGTTGTAGTTCCGACTGTCCCTCGTTTTCGCCTCGTAATAGTTTTTAAGTTGGGTGTTTCGTCTTCTAGGTAACGAAAATTTTGGAAATCAAGGATCTTAGGAGGGGTTTTGCATAGCATCATCTCATATTCGTGACACTATTTCGAGGTTTGGAAAATTTTCTAAATTTTTTTTCTTCTCTCGTGTAATCATTATATGGTATATTAATGTTTAATCGATTCAAATATGACATTTGATGTAAAATAAATAGCCTTTGGGCAACCACACAGCATTTGGGTGATTATTTAGCCTTCGGACGACCATATAGCCTTCGGGCAACAAGGTACGTATTCCGTTGTAGAATCCACGTAAAAACATTCATGAGGTTTTCTTTTTATCCGTTGATATATCTTTCGTATCGTGATTGTACGAGACACATGTTTTCTATTAGGCTCGACGCTCATCCCTAATATATTTAATATTTTCAGGTTGATGGAGTACGACGGCACATGACGAGGGGATTGGAAATTTAATAAGTATTTAGTTCCTCATCAGTTAATATTTATTTTCATTTTCACAAAAGGCTTGTTTCACATGAACATATTTTTGATGATTATGGGATAATCTGGAGCTCTCACTTTCTTTTGTTCATATGTTGATTTTCTGTTGTTATAGTTTTCAAAGATGGTCTGTCATGCATCTCTAAGTCGCAAAACTTTGGACAAGAGCAGGAGCTTACTATTTAATTTTGCAGCATTCATGCATGGTGTCCTTATGTTGAATTACACAGTTTGCCAAATTCCCAATGTGAGTTTAGGATTTTAAATAAATATTTTCATGGCTACCCTTTAATTTGTTTACATGTGTTGAGTAGCACACCAAAGTTTATGATTATTACTTCTTAATAAAGCCTTTATTAAATTTAATGGTTCAGTTAGGTATTAGTTACTTAAAAAAAGAATCTCCTTAGTGTCTCAAATCCCTTGGCAATTAAGACCTAAAAATGATTTGAAACTTGCTACGAAAATTTTATTTTATTTCAAAATCTTGTGGTTAAAGAAACAATCTCTTTTGGGTAAAACTTCACATAAATCTTAGTTAATTTTAAATATCATGATTTTAAGGTATACAAGTAATTTCTTTCAATGGGATAAACGATTTTACAGTTGTTTTATTGAACAAGTTTGATTGACAAGTATTCCTAATTTAAATCTGATTGCTTTTTGATTGCTAAGTATTCTCAATTTTAAATCTAACTGCTTAAACGATTATAAAATCTGATTGGGATGGATTGTGAACTCTGAACAATGCATTTATGGAAAGTTAAAACATAGAATCATATAAAATATGCAACGGTTAGAAGATACCCAGTTAACTTGGTTTTGACCAATTTGGATTTTTTTGATATTAAGCGTGTCAATTTGGATATATGAGTAATTATCATCTGGGTTAAACACATGAATTAAATATATTTCTGGCAAATTTGGTCCCCTACCTCGAGCTTCTGCCTACTTCTTCGCCTTAAATTACACTTATTTAAGGTATAATATAGCGAGTTTTTTTAATAATAACAATAATAATAATTATTATTATTATTTTTAGTAGTAGTAGCAGTAACCCCACTAATCCTAACATTACTAATAAGATTTTCGCGTTATTATCCTTACGCTTTCCAAAAAAAAAGGAAAATTCATGCGCAGCCATTTTGCTTCGAATGCGGGAAAGTAAGGTACAAGAAAGAAGTTATTTTATCTCCTTGTCAAATGAAGTTTCCAACCCAGCCGTATTCTCAGTTTTGAAGAAAGCATGAAACTAATGAAAAATTGTTGTATTTTTTTCTTTTGTTTCGCGAATTCCTTTTTTTCTCCTTTGCAGTAAAGTTCATTGGGTTATTCAAGTATAAGCATAACATTATTGTTATATTTTACTAGTAGGGGTAAGAATTTGTGTTTTCTTTTTTGTCGTAGTTTCAATCTTCTCTCGTTTTCGCCTTGTATAGTTTTTAAGTTAGTTGTATCATCTTGTAGGTGACAAAAATTTCAAAAATCAAGGATCTTACGAGGGGTTTTGCATAGCATCACATATTTCTCATATTCGCGACACTATTTGTAGGTTTGGAAAATTTTCTAAAATTATTTTTCTTGTCTCGTATAATCATTATATGGTATATTAATGTTTAATCAATTCACATGTGACATTTGATGTCGACTAAATAGCCTTCGGGCAACAGGGTACGTATTCCGTGGCGGAATCCACGTAAAAACATTCATTAGGTTTTCTTTTATTCGTTGATATATTTTTTGTATCATGATTGTATGAGACACATGTTTTCCACTAGGCTCGATGCTCATCCCAAATATATTTAATATTTTAAGGTTGACGGAGAAAGACGGCACATGACGAGGGGATTGGAAATTTAATAAGTATTTATTTCCGCGTCAGTTAGTATTTATTTTCATTTTCACAAAAGGCTTGTTTTTCCTGAACATATTTTTGATGATTATGGAATAATCTGGAGCTCTCAGTTTCTTTTGTTCATATGTTGATTTTCAGTTTTTTTTCTGTTGTTATAGTTTTCAAAGATGGTCTGTCATGCATCTCTAAGTCGCAAAACTTTGGACAAGAGCAGGAGCTTACTATTTAATTTTGCAACATTCATGCATGGTGTCCTTATGTGGAATTACACAGTTTGCCAAATTCCAAATGTGAGTTTAGGATTTTAAATAAAGATTTTCATGGCTACCATTTAATTTGTTTACATGTGTTGAGTAGCACACCAAAGCTTATGATTATTACTTCTTATTAAAGCCTTTATTAAAATTAATGGTTCAGTTAGGTATTAGTTAATTAAAAAAAAGAATCTCTTAAGTGTCTCAAATCCCTTGGCAATTAAGACTCAACACCGATTCGAAACTTCCTACGAAAATTTTATTTTATTTCAATATCGTAGTGGTTAAAGAACCAATCTCTTTCGGATCTTAAAATTTCTCACTATTCTAATTCATGGCTAATTATTTACTTTATTTATTTATTTATTTTTCTTTACTGCTATGTGTTTGAGTATGTTTTATAAAACTTCAAATAAATCTTAGTAAATTTTAAATATCATGATTTCAAGGTTTATAAGTGATTTCTTTCGATGGGATAAACGATTTTACGGTTGTTTTATTGAACAAGTTTGATTGACAAGTATTTCTAATTTAAATCTGATTGCTTTTTGATTGCTAAGTATACCCAATATAAATCTGATTGCTTAAACCATTATCAAATCTGATAGGGTTGGATTGTGAACTCTGAACAATGCATTTAGGGATAGTTAAAACATAAAATCTTATAAAATTAGCAATGGTTAGAAGATACCCAATTGACTTGGTTTTGACCTATTTTGATTTTCTTGATTTTAAGCGTGTCAATAGGGATATATGAGTAATTATCATCTTGGTTACATTTTGTTCTTCTATAGAAACAAATATTGTGAAATACAGGAATTGTATATATTTTTGGCAAATTTAGCCCCCTATCCCGAGATCCTGCCTACTTCTCCTTCTTGAATGTTACTTAGATAAAGTAGAATGTAGCGATTTTTTTTCTTAATAATAACAATAATAATTAAAATTAGTATTGTTAGTAGTAGTAATAGAAGTAGTAGTAGTAGTAGTAGTAGTAGAAAAATAGACAATCATTATTATTATTATTATTATTATTATTATTATTATTATTTCTAATAATAAAAAAATACACGTTCCTTTACTTTTAGCTAAAGTTTTTATTAAACTCAAACAACTGGATTATTATTGAAATTAATTTCTAATTGTTGTCGTTTGGAATTACTTGGAAATTGACAGAATAGTTGCGAGTTTTCTTGAATGACTTGTGAAGTCAACATGACTTTCAAGATTCAAGTTCATGTATGAATCGGTCTATGGATATTTGATTTGGCGGTCAAGCTTCTACATTGGCCAAATAAATTTAACTATTTTGATATGTCATCACCACTCCTATTTATATATGTATACCGTTTGTGCAAGGTGGGGACATAAGAAAATAAAACATTTGAGAGTCTTGTGTGGTAAATAAATTTGAGAGATAAATTCCGAAGGTTTTAATGCATAAGTTTTGGAAAATCTTTGTAATATTGCAGTCTAAAATATAATAAAGTTTTCAATTTTTTTTATCTTGTCTTCATTTTATATTTCAAACCCAATAGATTCGTGGTATAAGAGACACCCTTGGCTTGATTACTTATCTATATTTTAAAAATGAAATTCACGAACAATAATTTAGCATTCCCTTATTCCCGAAAAGGAGTTCCAATTTTTTTTTTTTTTTTTTGGCTAAGACTACGAGCAATAGAGTTTTCTCATGCAGAAAAATAATCAAAAAAAAATCTCATGATATATAGGATAATGTTGAAGAGGGGTACATACTACATACTCTAGAAGAAGTAACACAAAATAAAGAGCATAAGGAGAACAAGACTGAAGATGCACGAGCCTTATCTTTTATGTACCAAGGGGTGAGTCGATCAATCCTTCCATGCATTATAGGTGCCAAAATAGCAAAAGATGCATGTCAAATTTTGAAAAACTAATTTGGAGACTATAAGAAAGTCATTTCCATAAATTTACAAAGTTTATGGCGTGGTTTGATAGTATATTCATGAAAGATAATGAAACTATGTAAGATTTCTTTCCTAGAGTATCCATTGCAATGAATCCTATCCAAGGCTATGGTGATATTGTATAAAAAAAAACGTTGTCAAAAAGATTCAACGGTGCTTACTGAAAAGATTCGAGCATATAGTTGCGGCTATTGAGGAATCAAAAGACTTGTCTCCATTATCATTTGTCAAACTCATGGCTTGAGAAGGGTGAATTTGCATTAAATAGCTCCACAATCAGAAGACATCTATCAAGTACAGCAAAATAACTACTAAGGTCAGAGTACTAGAGGAGACTAGTAAAATGAGAATAAATTTAATCATTAACTGAGAAAGAATCGTAATGAAGAAAATGATTGAAATCAAAACAAGAAGAATTTGGAAATAAAATATAAAATATCTTGAATAATCAAGTAGACTAAGTAATAAGTATTAAAGATAAATTTGTGTATCAAGTGAAGTTAGTCGACATCAGTCTCTTGAAGGTATAGTGAAAAATAGGTGAGAAATATCATTTGGACAAATCAGGAGTGAAAGAGAATTAAAAGTATGAGACCAAAATTGACATTGAATGCAAAACAATAAATCACTACAAATAAGAAATAAACCACAAAGTAGAACTTTTTTAAATAAGTGCAAAATAGAAAATAAAATCTTAATGGAGACATCTAAAGAACTCAACAAAAACTCCCAACAAGTTATATGTCACTACCTTAGTAAAATACTTGCAAAAGTTTAGTATTCAGTGAGCAAATATTTGCAACAAATAGCCCAACAATTTTCAAAGCATATCTTGAATGCCAAAACAATGATAGAGTGAGGTTCATGATTCCAAAAATTCATGAATAAAATAATTACCTAAAGATCCTATCCTGTGTATGTTTAACTGCAATTCCTCTGCACTCAAACTCTGATGCCATTTATGTAACGCCCAAATTGAAAAATATAAGATTATAATCCTCATGTAAAAATACTTACCAAAATCCCCAAGGCATCCTCAAATACTAAAAGAACTACACACTCGACAAAAATACTAAATACAGGGGAAGTCCAAATTTTGATATACAATCTACAAGGAACTAACAAGAATCTAATTAATGCGAGGACAAAACCTACCAAAATAATCTAAATACTGGAAGTCCCAAAAATAGGCCAGTCCTAAGTAGATAGTTTACCTCTCTACTGTATCTCATGTCTGAACATCTGAAAATGTTATTAAAAATGTGGAGTGAGCTAAAGGAGCTCAATGAGGTTTTTAAAAGTTACAAAATAGATTTTAGAAAGATAGAAAATTGAATTTTCATAAAATTAGAGCAAATACGTATAAATGTATAAAAAAAGAAATTGTGAAGTCTTTATAACATATAATCGGTGTCGAAAGTGTTTTATATATGCCATGAATGTAGATTTTGCAGATAAAGGGATCAACCCACAATAAAAGCAAGCACATGTGATTTTCAAATTCACATATCAAATGAGTATCACCCAGGCATAAGACTCTAGAGGTGGCTCTAGTGCGTAGCACATAGTTCGGTTGTGGTTGGATAGACTCTCACACGTAGAACTTAGCTCCCAAACCTGGTTCAACTAACAAGGGATAAAAGTAGGATCGATGTTGATCAGACACCAAACCCTTTTTACGTTATCCACTCACCATGAGAGATAACATGCCAATATATGCCGAAGCCTCAAGCCACCTTGTGCCTCCTAAATAGCTTGGAAACAAGTCAACGAGTGGATATCTTCAATTTAAAAAAAGAGTAGAATTAACGGAAGTGATAAAAAACAAAGAGATGATGCATAAATAATCGATAAATTGCGAGAACTACTTCAACATGAAAGAAAGACTTGTAAGCATTTCTTGTACCTAGAGAACATGGTGGGGTATTTCTTCACATATGAGTTGAACGGTGGGATGATGCACGATATGATTATCAATAAGCTCAAGCTCCAATTGTTCAACAAAGTAATGATAAAGAAAGTTCGAAAGACAACCCAAGAGACAAGAGCAACAACCGGGAGTGAATAGAAGCATCAAAAAAATATTATGATCTTACTATAGAAAAGTTAGATATAAGTTCACAAGGCTGGCGGAAGTTGAAGGATACTCTATCTATGACAACAATTAACATCAAGAAGAAAGGAGTTTCTGAGATATATGAGAGACCTCTTGTGCATAAATTACTATGGAAGTCTTAGATATCATTAGTTGTTTAAAGGTTTCCGAATTACTAATTATCTTGATGATTATATTAGTTTTCCACTATCAACCTTTATCTTGTCTAATGAAACCTTAATTCAATTTCATTCAAATTTCTATGCCATCTACACATTCATTAGGACTTCATATACTTTGTATCCGACCATCATACTTTGCCATCTTCAACCTATTATTTGTTTTGTTATCGTACTTAATAAACTATCATTTGATTACATTCATTATTTACCTTTGAAATCATTTTGGCCATCCGTTTATTTTACTCATATCGGTTGATTACTGGTTGGTCTTTTAACTTTGATCATTTTCTCTTCAGTGGACAAGAACCATAGTTTGTATATCTTACCCTTTCGCGGTGCCATTTATTATTTCTCGGATTTTTGCTATTCAATATCTAATCATAAGGATTTGGTTAGATCAAATCATTTACCTGTTTGCTTTTCTCAACTAGTGCCTTGTTACTTTACCTCGTGAATAAATTATTCATTCATAGAAAGTCATTTACTTGATTGTGAAGTAATTTCTTATAAAACTCTCTTATTTCTTATGGTAAACTATCACCAACTAAATAGTTCTTCATGTGATTTCTAAACGCATAATTGTCCATGTCAATATTGTATATTTAGAGGTATCAATGTATTTATTATATAATAAATTCTAGTCTCATAATTGTATTATTGTTTATTCTATTTTTGTTAAGAATGATTTTTTAAGATTAAATTCTTAACTGACTCCTCCATGTGAGAATTAGATACATGCATCCTATTCAATGTCTAATAGTGAAACTTTTTGTAAATCAGTGAGAGTTTGATCTCTCTTCCTAAAATATTATTTATTGACCACATCTTGATTCTTTGTGCTAGGTAAATAATTCACTGTAAACCTAGAGCATCTGTTATTCGTCACATTTTGTGATATAATCACTCGTTCTACTCTATAACCATTATTTTCTTGGATTTTGATTGAATAATGAACTCTCATATTCATTGGATRTTCYTCTATTATMATATTATCTTCTAGATATTATGTTCTTTTTAATCCRTACTCTCYAATATATTGAATTGTAACTTCTATTGAATTTCGAAGGTCTTGATCCYTATTGTCATCTTTCTTTTGTACCTAAAATTTAACAAGCTTTATATCTTATTTGTCATATACCTTATAAATACTTGATTTMTTTCTTTTTTTCTTTTACGGCTATTTCATATTCAATGTTAACACCTTACTTTRATTTCMTTACACTCTTGATTTTTCTTTTTYTAGATAACTGCTCATAGAAATTGCCTCGTTMGACTGCCTTTTARTMTTAWATWCTGACTTGSGATGTTTAAACATTCGACAAGTCATTGATTCTTTTATAATGATATTTTTAGAATCATGGAACCTACTCTATTCTTYTATTGACCTTCAWGCTARAATTTYYAAATTTGGMCTATTTGTTGCCTACACTTTCTCTTTAAATGTRAAGCTTTTGCAAGCATTCACTAATATAGGAACATATAATTGGTTTAGAATTGTTGTTGAATTCTTTGGATGTCTCCATTCATAATTATAATTTCTACTTTTCACTTATTTAAAATAAGTTCTACCTAGTGTTTTATTTCTTGATCTTAGCCATTTATGTTTTGCACTCAATGTCAATGTTTGTCTCGTACTCTTAATTCACTTCTCTCTTGATTTTTCTGAATGATATTCTTTACCTATTTGTTAGTAACTTGTTGTATAATAAGCGTGTTTGTACACCTCYWGATGYCATATAGGAGAGYACGYGGGCGCCCACYTTTARACCCTCGTTATGAWCCTTACCCKTMTCATYAGAAAAATCATGAGGAAGACCAAGAACCAAGATGAGATGTACCACCCCTCATGTAGGAGAACCCGATCTAAACARGCAAGTAATGCACCAGTTACTAGAATTCTTACAACAAKTAAACGTACCAAATCCTCGGCCTAGAGGTCRTACCTATYAACCCCATYACCGAGTGCCAAAAWGTTTTTTTMGTTTGATCCATTAATTTTCTTGAGAGAACCAAATGATGTTAAAGTCGAAAAGTTGATTGAGAAAATATAGAGCATTTTATAGCCTCAAATTATACTGAAGAACAAAAATTGACTCTCGTGGTGTTTCATATAGAAGCTGCTTCTCACGATTGGTGGAGAACAATTGATAGAATATGGGCAAGGTAAGGATGTGAAAGATCTTGGGAAAAATTCGTATAAGAGTTTAGAGATCATTACATTCTTAGAGTTATGAGTTTTTTCATCTTAGTAAGGAACAATGACAGTCACGCACTATGAATCTAGTTTCCATAGACTGTCTAAGTATGCACCCGGATTAGTGCAAGATGAAGAAGATAAGTTACATAAGTTTACTAGAGGCTTGAGGCCTGAGTTACAAAAATAATTACTCGCGACTGATATTCGTACTTATAGTATTACGGTCCAAGGTGCCGCAAGAATCAAAAGTGAATTAAATCCTTTGGAACTAGTAACTCAAGGAAGGTTTGGAAATCAAAGTAAATCGGTTAGGGCACAATCTTATAGAAACCACAATAGTGGGAATAGGGACCACGAGTAGTCAAGCTATAACCACATGCAACCTGCTTGATTGATTGTCCAAACAACTCATGCCTAACAGAGAGTAACATTTCAGAACATTTGTCTACAATAAACACAAATTTAACAAAGTTACCGAATTCAAGTTTTTAGACAGTAGCAAGTTTATGTCGTCATGCGCAACATTGGTAATTTAGCCATACTTTATTAAAATAGTAGATAAAAATATGATTTATATGGAGATAGAAAGATAATACATCATTCTACAACTACTGTGAAGACACTAAAAGCCAACAAGTAGGCTACGAGGGTGAAAACAACATAAAACCGAAGAACAAAGCTGCAGAAAACTAGACAGCAGTACAATAGTTAGCAAAAATCGTATTTTAAGCATAACGTCTACTAGAAAAAAGATAATTGACTAATTCTAGGGCCTACATATAGCTAAGATTCATATCTAAAACTTCCACGAGGTACTCAACACCAATAGAAATATTAAGAGGATTAAAATGTCTTATGAACAGGCTGTCCGAAACAAGACAATCAACAATATTATTCGTCAATAACTGTCGGCAACCATAACCGTCAACAATAGTCGAATACGAGTCCTACATACAATTTCATCATGATACCTACTATAAATTAGCATATATGATACAAAATTTTGTGCACCCCTTTTAAGATATTTAGTTTAAAAACACATAAGTTTGCTCGCAAGAGTACGAGGAACTTGTAGGGTGGTGAGTTTGACTCAAGTCGATTCTCTCGAGGACAACTTTTTGGTATCTTGGATGTTTTTTCTCAATTATAGAATACATGTACATCGGTTTTTTTTTTGAAGAATTGATTTGATCATTAAAACTAAAGCAATATTGAATTTAAAACTAATTAAACTAATTTTCTTAAACTAGATTATCAACCACGAGCAATAATTAAACTACCAATAAAACGCAACGATGAATTAAACCTAATTAACGAATATAAGAACATGAATATAAGAAACTATCACAAGCAATTGCATCATAAGAATCTAAGAACGAATAATAAAGTATAGTTCAATAGCATAAACAAGCTAGATAAATCCAATATCCAAAATAAATAATTTTAGAATTAACTAAGAATTTAACTAAGCAATTAACCAAGAAATTAACTAAGAAATTAACTAAAAGTTTAGAATACTTATTGGAACTAATAAAAGCGATGAAAACCTCCAGCTATTCCGGAGTTGAACATTGATCTAGGGCAAAGTTTGAATCCCGAACGTGAAATTGAAGTTTCGGACTTGTCGTTCTTCGATTCTTGATCTAGGTCTTCAAATATCATTATGCGAGGTGAAAATATGTTTATTCTAAGCCCAAATACCCTAGGTAGTCGTGTCTCCCCCTCAAAATCCGAAATATGAAGGGTATATATAGATATAGCACGTCTTGGCGCACAAGAAACCCTAAAAACGCATTTCTGGCTGTCACATCGACGCAACGTCGATCGACGCAGGCTGGCTCTCGGTGTCGACACTGCCTGGTTACTCGCGTCGACTGGGCGGTGACGTCGACTGACGCGGACATGCATCGATGCAACAGAGAGTTGCATCAACTTGGCATCATCTAACGCACTCTTGGATTGACACTTCAGAGAGTTGCGTCGGCTTGGCATCGACTGAGCGTCGATCGTCGTGGGCAGGGACTCACGTCGATGTAGTGTCGACCGACGCTACTGAGGCTCTGTCTTATTTTCTCGATCTTTCTGTTACTCGTACACTGGAAGGCTCGTTCTCCACTCTTGAACATCGAACCTCATCTAATTACGCGCTGAACTATTCCGGTTACTTAGCTGCAAAGTGAAAAACAATGAATAATCACCTATTGTCATCAATTATGATCAAAATACGGTAAAATAAGCTGGGAACATAAAAATAAGGAATTAAGCTTAAATCATCCAACTTATACCCAAAATCAAACAGAAAAATGAACTAAAAAGCTAATAAAAATAAGGACAAATCTACGCTAATCAACTACCCCACGCTTAATTGGTTTGTTCGGCCTCGAACAAATGATAGATTCAAAGTATAACTAGAATGAAAATAAATCCAAGCAGTGAGTCGTGCTATGCTACATACATAATTCTTAAAATAAAGGTACAAATCACGCAACGTCAAACACTCCACCTATATTACATTGTCGCTTCAAAATCAAATTCATGAATCCTCTCAAAAGGGAAATATATATGGGTGTTCGATCAAAAGCACTCAAGCATTGCTGCATGGGACGTGTATACACTCAAATCATACAATTACATGCACAGTAAATAAGCACGAAAAATCAATATCTTCTCAATCGCAAATTAAGTGTGTTATCGAACTAAGAATCGGAAAAGGTCTTTTCGGGTTGTAATGTAAGGCTCTTTGGATGGGTATGGAATATATAAGTCGTGTGGCTAACTCGTGATTGAACATGATCAATAATTCACCAAACTATTCTAATCACGAAGCAATTTGCTTCACCTCGTTCAAAAGAAAAACCTCACTAAACACTCATAACGTAGCCTTTATACTTAGGCTATTCTTCAACTCGAAACTCGTAAACCGATTGTAAGCTCAAACGACTTAAAAACAATTGAAACTTATAATGTACTTCTTACAATTACACAACTCTTGCCTCTAAACATTAGGCTTCAAGAAAATAAACAATAAAAAGCAAGCCTTTATTAGCGCTTAGCCAATGACTAAACACTATCTACCATCCTTCTTTTTTTTTTTTCTTCTATTCTTTTCTCTTTTTTTTTTTCTTTCCCCCCCCCCCCCCCCCCCCCTTTTTTTTAATGGGGTATTCTCTTTATTTTTTTTTTCTTTTTTGTTTTTGTTCGGATGGTGGACCTTAATTACAAAATATAAAAAATCATAAATTCCTAATAAAATTTCCAAGACACTTACAACAAATAACAATAAAGAACTCCTACCCCACGCCTTTAATGGGTTTGTAGGGGTCGACTCAATAAAATCACTCAAGACTATAGACATGGATCATTTGGCTATGATTGGCTCATTCGTAATTTATAGTGGCTAAACTTTATGAATATGGCCGGAAATAGGGTTTTTTCCTATGCTTTAACCTCATTTTCAAAGTCTACTACACACAGCGGTTTCAAAGAGATATCAAGATTGAAACTTATTCAAGCACATGCAAAGATGATAAACACTCAGGCTACTCACTGGCTTTTTTGCATGAAAAAGATCTGAATTGACGCTGCTTTTAAGGTTTTGCGAAATCGTTTGCGTCCAAGTACCATTTTACATATAAATAATAATTTTGAAAAATTAATGCACTTATTCACACTCAAAAGACAAGAACTTCAAATCATACATAGTCAACTTTGACAGGCAAGCCATACAAACACAATTAAGCGCACAAAAAGCGATCAATCACGTTAAAAATATGCATTTCAAAACAAAGACATCAAATTGCACTTTCTTTTAAATATGAACCATACTCAACCACCCCCCTCCCTAAAAACTTGGCAATCTCCTGATTGTCAAAAATACAAAAGAAAATAAGAGCAAGGGAGATGAGAAAACATCCCTGAAAAATGCGATAATCGAGTCTCTCCAAAAATGCTTGTGCAATTATCCTTCGTCTCAGACCGCGTGATTAGATTGTCTTGAACAAACCTATTAAAATAAACAAAACAAAACAAGCCACGATTGCGATCAATTGCTACGCGCAAGTGCCCGGTGGCACGTCCTTTGGAATTTCAAATGGACGGATTGTGGCTCAACGTCTAAATGACTGGGTTACAGCTCATCAAGAGGTTGCCGGACTGCGGCTAACTTGGGTCGGATTGCGACCTCGGTCGACGAAAATGAAATTCATAAAAATAATTAGACGGCGGACGATACTAGTGGTAAGCTCGTCGTTATCCCTGATTGCTGCGGTTAGCAGTAGGTTTAGTGGATGATCATCATCGTTAATGCCTTGAGTGGAACTAGCCGTAAGGCCTTGCGGTAGCGAGCTACCGTTATATAACTGTTGTCCAGAATAAGCAATTTATCGTATTTTATTCACGTCAACACACACATAAATGTACCACGACAATTGACACAATATAAAAAGACAAAAATAAAATAAATAAAAATAAAAATAAAAATAAAGAAAATAAAAACTAACGAACGCTTGGGTTTCCTCCCAAGAAGCGCAACATTTAATGTCATATGCTCGACGCAGTTTGCTTGATCAAACCTTAGCTTGTGATGGGTCCATGAACTCCTTCTTGCTTCTATCTCGACTCTTCATATATTTCTCGTAATAAGGTTGAAGTTGATGCTTGTGGACTTGGAATATCGTCTTTATACTCTCATCGTAAAGAGTGGCTACTCTATACTCATCAAACTTTTTTATTAAAAACGGTCCGCCCCATGCAACTTTAAAATTGGTTGGATCGAACTTACGATCAGAATTATATAGCACTAGTTGACCAACCTTAAACCTCAAATCATCTAACTCCTTACTAAAAACATTGTTCGACTTCTTCTTCTTCGTCGTCCAATCCTTGCTATATGACTTTTCCTTGTTCCTTGTACATTTAAAATTCATGTAGGGGTCGAGGGAAACACTTCTTGAACGATTATGCGGTGGCTTCGTCTCTTCTCTTGTCTCAAACTTCGAACGATCTCGTTGTGGTCTTAACTCCACTTTTGGCTCATTTTTAGGCACATTAAACTTCATGGGCAATCCACGATCAAATGCCTCTACATCATCAAACTCTTCGATCGTGCCGATGCTCAGTTGTTCATTCACGCAAGAATAAATTAAATCAATGGTAGAACATTCGTCCTTTATAGATGGTGCAGGATTCTTATGAATATCTTGAAATGAAAATGTTGTTGTTTTGCCTAAGACAGACATAGTCATCTTCCCTTTGTTTACATAGATCACCGTGCGCGTTGTAGACATGAATGGACGTCCTAACAAAATGGTGTGTTCTCGATTCTCGCTTTGTACGTCTCCAACGTCCATAATGACAAAATCCATCGACACAACTAGCTTGTCTATTTGTATTAAGACATCCTCCACAATACCCAAGGGTAACCTTATCGTTCTATCCGCCAATTACAATCTCATCGTTGTCGATTTCAGCGGTCCTAGGTCAAACTCCTTGTAAATTGAGTCGGGCATCAAATTTATGCTAGCTCCAAGGTCGAGCATCCCCCTTGTCATTTGTCCATTCCCGAGAGAAATAGTTATGGAAAAACTCCCGGGATCCTTCTCTTTAGGTGGCAATGGTTTTTTAAATATATCACCAAGTTCTCTTATCAAAGCCACATGTTGATTTGCAGCCAAACACCTCTCCCTTGATGCTAGCTCCTTGAAAAACTTCAGAAACGTTAGCATTGTCTTTATCACCTATATCAGGGGAAGGTTAATATTAACAGTTTTCAATAAGTTGAATAGCTCCATAATTTCTTTATTCTCCTTGGCCGGACGTAGGCGACTTGGAAAGGGAACATGATCATAAATGGTCAACTTCTGCGGTGGTGCATTTAAGGAATCGATGAGGTCTTCAGTTGCTTTCGAAATCGTTTTCTTCAACGCCCCAAAAATATTTGGATTTGAAGGTTATGCATTAGATAGGCCGACGTGGTTGCATCTACTTGAGGTTAGGTCTCGGCCTCTTTTTTGTCTTCCTCCTTTTCAAGCTCGATGCCGTTATCCACTACTTTTCCGCTTCTCAGCACATGAATAGATGAGTCTTGCTCCATTTGGCTTGGAAAAGTGTTTTTCTACTTCTTCAATGATACCATGTCAGTTGCCAATTATCCTACCATTATCTCCAATCTTCTTTATCCTGATGAATTTTCAAGAGTGCTTTTGGCCATTTCAGTCATCATCGTTCTCAATTCCTTCATATCATCCCGAACGTCTTTCATTTCACCTCGAACTCCCTTCATTTCCTCCTGAACATGTGTGAGGCCGTCTTGGTTCCAAATAGTTTCGGCAACTTGGTTTTTCTGCCAGACTAAAAGTTGATCAGTTGATTGAACTGTAGTAGGCGTTTGCCCTTGCGCATGGTAATTATTCGGAGGCGGTGGTAGTGGTGCTTGCGTATGTGGTAGTCTCTGTCCTGAATGTTGTTGGTTCGAATAATACTGGATGGCGTTGACGTCCCCTCGTTGTTCTTTCTTGAACGGGCATATATCGGCTAAATGTTCGGGGGATCCGCATTGATGACACGTCGCAACAATCTTCCTTGAAGAGGCCTTGCTCGCTCGGTCGACCTTCCACACTGCCAATGTCTCATCAAATATCTCCTCGCACTTCGCTTTGACTAATTTACCATCATCTAAATCAGGATCAGGGATGGACATCTCATTAACTTTTAATTTACGAGGCCGAGAGTTGGTTTGTCTAGATTTCTCGCTCTGTTTCTCCAATACCCGTTGTGCCTCGCGGGCCGTTAAATCTCCAAAATCTCCTCCTACTGCTATTTCAACTTGACTTTTCCCCATGTGCGACAAACCATCAAAGAAAAACTGATTTATTATCTCGGGGGAGTAGCTATGATGGGGGCATGCTTGTAAAAGTGTTTTGTAATGCTCCCATGTTTCATGAAATAATTCTCCCTCCACTTGTTCGAAGTTAGCAATCTGCCTCCGAAGATGCCTCGTTGTTTGTGCTGAATAGTATTGATTGAGGAACTTCTCGCGTATTATCTCCCAATCAGTTGATGATCTTGGTTCTAAGGATAGTAACCATGTCTTCGCTTTGTCTTTCATGCTATAGGGGAAGCAAATCATTTGCATCTCCTCCCAGTTAAGGCCATTAACTACAAATATTCCAACCTCATCAAAGAAATAGTTCAAAAAAGCCAAAAGGTCTTCATGGGCACCTCCGTGAGAAGTCGGGAGTAAATCAAGTTGATGTGGTTTGATCTCCACTTCCCTTGAGGTTGGTCCAAGAACTATAGCGGACCTAAAAGGTACAACCTTCGGACACGCCAAATCGTGTTGTCGAGGTGCTCGGGGGTGTCTCGGTGCTCTCTCTCTCTATGATAGGCAGCCTCATAATCTCCTTCGTAATCTTTGTCATCGAACCATTCATCTACAAACTCTCGTCAAGGAACTGGTCTGTCAGAATAATCTTCATACACTTCCTCGTCATGTTGAGCGTTCCTTCCTCTATTTCCTTGTCTTAGTTGTAGCGGGGACCAATTATTTGGTGGTTGAATGTGACCTCCAAGGTATTGCGGCTCGCTTCCATACTCTCCCTAACGTCTTCGTGGAGTTTGTAAAGGTAACTCATTGTTTAATGCATCGAACAACTCGTCGTGTCCGCCTCCATGATTAGATCGTCTCGCCATGGATTTGGGAATCTCGTCGCACACAAAATTCGTGTCTAAAGAAGAATCGCTCTCGGAAACTGATCCGGGTCTTGGTCTTGCTGGATTCGCACGATGGATGTCGTCAAAGAATGGTGCAAGTTTGTGTTGAAGTGATCGTCTACCTTGCATAAACTCGACAACAAATCAACGTACCAAATGGAAAAATCCAAAACCAGTGCAATTATATAAATAACGAATAAATAGCAAATAAAACAAAAAACATCCTTGAATCCTACTTCTTGTCCCCGGCAACAGCGCCAAAATTTTGATCCAAACTTTTGTGCACCCCTTTTAATATATTTAGTTTAAAAACACGTAAGTTTGCTCGCAAGAGTACGAGGAAATTGTAGGGTGGTGAGTTTGACTCAAGTCGATTCTCTCGAGGATAATTGTTCGGTATCTTAGATGTTTTTTCTCAATTGTAAAATACATGTACATCGGGTTTTTTTTTTTGAAGAATTGATTTGATCATTAAAACTAAAGCAATATTGAATTTAAAACTAATTAAACTAATTATTTTAAACTAGATTATCAACCACGAGCAATAATTAAACTACCAATAAAACGAAACGATGAATTAAACCTATTTAACGAATCTAAGAAGATGAATATAAGAAACTATCACAATCAATTGCATCATAAGAATCTAAGAAAGAATAATTAAACATAGTTCAATCGCATAAACAAGCTAGATAAATCCAATATCCAAAATAAATCCAAGCATGAAATAATTAAGCTAATTAAACTAATTCTAGAATTAACTAAGAATTTAACTATGCAATTAACTATGAAATTAACTATGAAATTAACTAAGAGTTTAGAATACTTATTGGAACGAATAAAAGCGATGAAAATATCCAGCTATTTCAAAGTTGAACGTTGATCTAGGGCGAAGATTGAATCCCGAACATGAAATTGATGTTTCGGACTCGTCGTTCTTCGATCCTTGATCTCGGTCTTCAAGTCTCATTATGTGATGTGGAAATATATTTATTCTAAGCCAAAATACTCTAGGTAGTCGTGTCTACCCCTCAAGATCCGAAATATTAAGGGTATATATAGATATAGCATGTCTTGGCGCACAAGAAACCCTAAAAATGCATTTCTGGCCGTCACGTCGACGCAACGTCGATCGACGCAGGCTGGCTCTCGGCGTCAACGCTGACTGGTTACTCGCGTCAACTGGGCGGTGGCGTCGACTGACGCGGACATACATCGATGCAATAGAGAGTTGCATCGACTTGGCATTGACTGACGCACTCTTGGATCGACGTTTCAGAGAGTTGCGTCGGCTTGGTGTCGATTGAGCATCGATCGTCGCGGGCAGGGTCTCGAGTCAATGTAGTGTCGACGCTTGCGTCGATCGATGCTACTGAGGCTCTGTCTCGTTTTCTCGATCTTTCTGCTACTCGTACACTGGAAGGCTCGTTCTCCACTCTTGAACATCGAACCTCATCTAGCTACGCGCTGAACTCTTCCGGTTACTTAGCTGTAAAGTGAAAAACAACGAATAATCACCTATTCTCATCAATTATGATCAAAATACGGTAAAATAAGCTGTGAATATAAAAATACGGAATTAAGCTTAAATCATCCAACTTATACCCAAAATCAAACTGAAAAACGAACTAAAAAGCTAATAAAAATCAGGACAAATCTACGCTAATCAATATACTAGATGATGTTGACCACTTATTACCACCACATTTCAGCACAACGCATGAGAAGGAAAATAATAAACCAAGCAATTCAACGGACATATGCTCACGATATAATTTTCCAAAATTACTAGTTTTATAAAATCTTTTCCCACCTTCATCCTTTATCAAATAAAACCAGTAGATTTCACCAATAACAATCAATATATAAGCCTAACATTACTTAAATACGTAAACATTATCGCCAATGTATTAAAGAACCGAACGCATTAAGTACTAAAACATAGATATGTTGTAAATAAAATCCTCGAACCCCCAAGTTTAGAAAATTTAAATCACTTGTATAATTTTCTGAATGGGATATCACTGGTGTATTGTAGATGTCGTACGCAGGTCCCACACATATCGTGAACCCGATTAAGATTCGATCGACTCAAACAAGTTCTGAAATAAAGTGAAGAACCATAAATTATAATTATAGATAATATATAATTATAAAAATAAACATCAATATGAATACGGTTAGTTCGATTGCAATCAATGCCAGAAATAAATGTCGGCAATGATCGGTTCGTTTTCCCTGCATACACAACACTCAACAAAAAAAATCAAACATATCGAATGAAAGAGAAGTATACTAAAAATGTAATAAAACTAAACTAAGATCACATAAAAAAAATGAGTAAAAGATTCCTTCAATCTTAACCATTCCTCGACAATGGCATCAAAAATCATCCATATCTCTCACACTATTTTAAATGTAGAAAAGAAAAAGATTTCTTGTAATAGAACAAGGTAATCATAGTTTGGTGAGTACGACTTGTGTCGATCTATCAAAGAATGATGGTCATTCATACATATTTGTGTGTATTTTTGTATATTTTTCTGTCTCATTTTATGTACTTCAGTCAGGTTTAAGTCATATTTTATCCCATTTTTCCTTATTTTGCATTTTCACAGCCTTTGTCGTCTTTTTGTAAAACCCCAAACTATGAGACTACCTAGGAAAGCTCAATAGATTTGATTAGTAAACTCATACATACAAGGTGCATCTTCTTTTCTGGAAGCCCTCTAATCGAAACTCCAAAGTTAAGCGTGCTTGGCCTGGAGTAGAAGTGGGATGGTTGACCCTCTGGGAAGACTTTCCAGGGTGCGCGCGATTGAGGACAAAGCGCGCTAGAAAAGACTTGTGTCGGTAAAGTGGGGCTAACCCTCAGGTCTGGAGGGAGATCTTGGGGCGTTACAAATGGTATCAGAGTCGTTTGCCAGCCGGAAAAACTGGAAACTAAGTGTATGCGGGACAAGGTTGCAACGCGTATGGAAAGCCCGTGAGGCAGAAGGCCCCAGTAGGGAGCCCAAGATCGGGATAGCCCACAGTTACAGTCTTAAACCCGTAGGAGCCACCTCTAGAATCACAACACCTGGCAATGGATCCTGAGATAGTTAAAGCGCGACGAGGACATTTCGAGTTTAAGGGGGGTAGATTGTAACACCACAAATTATAAAACTACCTAGGAAAGCTCAATAGATGTTATTGGTAAACTCATACCAACAAGGTGCATCTTCTTTTCTGGAAGCCCTCTCATCGAAACTCCAAATTTAAGCATTGGGTGACCTCCTAGGAAGTCTTTCCAGGGTGCGCGCGAGTGAGGACAAAGCACGCTAGAAATGATTTGTGTCGGTACAGTGGAGGGCGATCCTGGGGCGTTACATTTATTAGATTTTTTTATATTTTTTTCTCTTATTTTCATATATTTTTATTTTATTTTGCTTGTTTTTGGACAGTCAAGCAAGACCAAGCGCGCTCTCGATGATCACAACCGACTCAATTTGATAAAAACATGACTCAGACCATTAAAGCATAGACATCGATCGATGCACCATCGACACGGTCCATGGAGGTCCCGTCTATCAGGCACCAATCGATAATCCATCGATAGAGAGAATGGAGAGTTCTGCGTTGATCGTCGCACCATGGACATGCAATTGATGCCCGCTTAACTTCCTTTCGATCGACGAGCTATTGACACGGAAAACAGAGAGTTTTTCATCGATCGACGGTGCCCTTTCATCAATCGATGGGTGATTGACATGCATATGATGAAGACCCATTTTCACTCCTTTCTCTGCCTTTCTAAAGCAAAATGTCCAATCTTCAAAAAATGGCCCTGAGCATGCAAAACAAATCTCCAATCTCGACTAATTCTCCAAAAACAACAAACAGAAGGGGAATAAAAAATGAGAACATGGGTTGCCTCTCAAAAAGCTAATATTTCACGTATAAAGCTCGACAAACTATACACAAGAAATGTTATTTGGGATCTAGAAAGAAGTGACAATCATGCCACGCCTTCATTTTTTCTAAAAGTAGAAGTAAGACCCGAAGGCGGGTAAAGCAAGTAAGTGCATAGATTGGAGAAATGAAAGTTTCAACTTTCTTGGCTGGTCGAAAATGCAAGTAATCGATCACTATGAAGAGGTCATCACTACGAGAAGAAATAGAAAAATGTTCAACTAAAGGAAGTACAAGAACGTTTGTCGAGCAAGAGAAATTATCACCGGGTCTCTCGCATGTCGTGATCAATTTTACAACAAGTTTGATCTCACAAGTTAGAATGATATGCAAATAAAAGTTAAGACCCAAGACACAAGCCTCAATGGTCTTCGAAGGCCTGAATATAGAGTAATGGACCACGGAAACAAGATCACCACATACAAGGAGAAAGTTACACTGCCGGGAGGGCAAAGACGCTAATCAAGAGTATGAAATGGCCTCTAGGTGAACCAAAGCTCATAGGAATAGAATATGTGGGGGCTCTTGATTCCCAAAATGGGTCGATAAAATCCTCAACCAAAATCAAAAAAGGGATTATCCAAGCACAAAGGAGGGGAATCAGACTCAACCTCAACTACCTCATCCACCATCTCAATGTCAAGCGTCAACAATGAATCAGGCGGCGAAAAATGAGGTTCGGCAACTTCAAACTCCTCTAAAACAGGCACAACTTCGTCATCCTCACAAAGAGAAAGTAAGCTCAGTTTTTCAATGCACACTGGAATATCTAATGCAACACCCCTGTACTCCCATCCACAATGTCATCAAAAAGCACAAAAGCGGAATTGCATACTCCCTAATTCATAATTTCAATATCCATCTCCTTCCAAACCTCCTCCAAAAGTTACTTTAAACTCGAATCACCAAAAACCAAGGTGGGCTCCCCCACATCAAAAATCGGTACTTCGTGAAAAGTAAGTCATTTCACCTAATCATGGATACCTGCACTATTTTGTTCACTAGTGCAGAAAAGATGATTGGTGGCGCTTCTGGACCGCCACTATTTTGAGCGACATTTATAGTCAAATCAATATGGGTGGTGGTTCAAACCGCCACTAAAAATAACGACGGTTGGCGCTTCAGCTTTGAAGCGCCACCAAAAATGGTGAAATTCGATTTAAAGCGCCACCAAAAATTTAAGCGAGTGGCGCTTGTTAGTTATAAGCGCCACAAAAAACAGAAGCGGGTGGCGCTTCTTTGCAATGAAGCGCCACCAAAAATAGTAGCGGATGGCGCTTCTTAGCTATGAAGCGCCACTTAAAATCAAAGCGGGTGGTGCTTCTTAGCTTTGAAGTGTCACTTAAAGTCTAAACTTTTGGCATGGTTGAAATTAGAACCGCCACATTTTTTTTGGTTTATTCTTTTCATTGCTTGTTCTGCATTGAAATTCCAAGAATCTGAGATTCCCAAAATTTATGATAAATCCTGCAAACCAAAACATTCATAGCAAATACACAACTAAACAAATATATTCATAGCAAACACAAATTATCCAAACAAACAACAAATGTCATAATATCAAACACATATCATCCAAATAAACAACAAATATATCATCTCAACCATATTAACTCAATCTCATCAATACTCAGTAAATGCTTATAATTAACAATTTAGAAGAACGTAACAAATTCTTACAATTAAGAATTTGGAAAAACATCAGTAAAATATCTTGCAAACACATTTTGAAACTCCAAAGTTAAGCGTGCTTGGCCTGGAGTAGAAGTGGGATGGGTGACCCCCTGGGAAGCCTTTCCAGGGTGCGCACGAGTGAGGACAAAGCGCGCTAGAAAAGACTTATGTCAGTACAGTGGGGCTAATCCTCAGGTCTGGAGAGCGATCCTGGGGCGTTACAAATGGTATTAGAGTTGTTTGCCAGCCGGAAAATTTGGGAACTAAGTGTATGCGGGACAAGGTTGCAACGCGTATGGAAAGCCCGTGAGACAGAAGGCCCCAGTAGAGGGAGCCCAAGATCGGGATAGCCCACGGTTATAATCTTAAACCCCTAGGAGCCACCTCTAGAATCCCAATGCCTGGCAACGGATCCTGAGATAGTTCAAGCGCGACGAGGACGTCGCGAGTTTAAGGGGGGTAGATTGTAAAACCACAAATTATAAGACTACCTAGGAAAGCTCAATTGATTTCATTGGTAAACTCATACCAACAAGGTGCCTCTTCTTTTCTGGAAGCCCTCTCATCGAAACTCCAAAGTTAAGCGTGCTTGGCCTGGAGTAGAATTGGGATGGGTGACCCTCAGGGAAGTCTTTCCAGGGTGCGTGCGAGTGAGGACAAAGCACGCTAGAAAGGACTCGTATCGGTACAGTGGGCTAACCGTCAGGTCTGGAGGGCGATCCTGGGGCGTTACACTTTTTAACTTTTTTCGTATTTCTTTTCTCTTATTTTCATAGATTTTTATGTTATTTTTCCTTTCATTATTTTTGGACAGTCGAGCAAGACCAAGCGCGCTCTCGATGATCACAACCGGCTCAATTTGACAAAAACATGACTTAGACCATTAAAGCATAGACATCGATCGATGCACCTTCGACACGGTCCATCGAGGTCCCGTCTATCAGGCACTAATCGATAATCCACCGATAGAGAGTGGAGAGTTCTGCATTGATCGACGCACCATGGACATGCAATTGATGCCCGCTTAACTTCTTGTCGATTGACGAGCTATTGACTGGGAAAATAGAGAGTTTTGCATCGATCGACGGGGCCCTTGCATCGATCGATGGGTAATTGACATGCATACGATGGAGACCCATTTTCAATCCTTTCTCTGCCTTTCTCAAGCAAAATGTCCAATCTTCAAAAAATGGCCCTGAGCATGCAAAACGGATCTCCAATCTCGACCAATTCTCAAAAAACAAGAAACATAAGGGGAATGAAAAATGAGAACATGGGTTGCCTCTAAAGAAGCTATTATTTCACGTATAAAGCTCGACGAACTATACACAAGAAATGCTATTTGGGATCTAGAAAGAAGTTATAATCATGCCACGCCTTCGTGTTTTCTAAAAGTAGAAGTAAGATATGAAGGCGGGTAAAGCAAGTAAGTGCATAGATGGGAGAAATGAAAGTTTCAACTTTCTTGGCTGGTCGAAAATGCAAGTAATCGATCACTATAAAGAGGTCATCACATCGAGCAGAAATAGAAAAATGTTTGACTAAAGGAAGTACGAGAACATTTATCGAGCAAGAGAAGTTATCACCGGGCCTCTCGCATGTCGTGATCAATTTTACAACAAGTTTGGGCTCACAAGTCAGATGATATGCAAATAAAAGTTAAGACCCAAGACACAAGCCTCAACGGTCTTCGAAGGCTTGAATATAGAGTAATCGACCACGATAACATAATCACCACATACTGGGAGAAAGTTACACTGCCGGGAGGGCACTAATCAAGAGTATGAAATGGCCTCTGGGTGAACCAAAGCTCTTAGGAATAGAATATGTAGGGGCTCTTGATTTCCAAAATGGGTCGATAAAATCCTCGACCAAAATCAAACAAGGGATTATCCAAGCACAAAGGAGGGGAATCAGACTCAACCTCAACTACCTCATCCACCATCTCAATGTCAATCGTCAACAATGAATCAGGCGACAAAAAATGAGGTTCGGCAACATCAACCTCCTTTAAAACAGGCACAACTTTGTCATCCTCACAAAGAGAAAGAAAGCTCAGTTTTTCAATGCTCACTGGAATCTCTAATACAAAACCCATGCACTCTCATCCAATGTAATCAAAAAGCACAAAAGCGGAATTGCATACACCCAAATTCACAACTTTAATATTTATCTCCTTCCAAACCTCCTCCAAATGTGAGTTTAAACTCGAATCACAAAAAACCAAGGTGGGATTCCCCACATTAAAAATCGGTACTTCGTCAAAAGTAAGTCATTTCACCTAATCATGGATACCTGCACTGTTTTGTTCACTAGTGCAGAAAAGATGATTGGTGGCGCTTTTGGACCGCCACTATTTCGGGCGACACTTAAATTCAAATCAATATGGGTGGTGGTTCAAACCGCCACTAAAAATAATGACGGGTGGCGCTTCACCTTTGAAGCGCCACCAAAAATGGTGAAATTCGGTTGAAAGCGCCACCAAAAACTGAAGCGGGTGGTTCTTATTAGTTATAAGCGCCACAAAAAACAGAAGCGGGTGGCGCTTCTTAGCTATGAAGCGCCACTTAAAATCGAAGCGGGTGGCGCTTCTTAGCTATGAAGTGTCACTTAAAGTCTAAACTTTTGGCACGGTTGAAATTAGAACCGCCACCTTTTTTTTTTGGTTATTATTTTCATCGATTGTTTTGCATTGAAATTCCCAAAATCTGAGATTCCCAAGATTTATGATAAATCCTGCAAACCAAAATATTCATAGCAAATACACAACTAAATAAATATATTCATAGCAAACACAAATTATTCAAACAAACAACAAATGTCATAATATCAAACACATATCATCCAAATAAACAACAAATATATCATCTCAACCATATTAACTCAATCTCATCAATACTAGTAGTAGTAGTTAGTAGTAGTAGTAGTAGTAGTAAGTAGTAGAAATGTAGACAAATACTACTTAATAGTTCAAGTTTCAAGGGTAGTGTTCTTAATTTTCCAAAATTAAAAATGATAAAAATAACGTTTTGATATTTAAAGAAGATAAAAAAGGCACTTCAATGATACCGTATTTTTCGGTCTCTTGCCTGAAAAAGCACAGCTCTACGACATAAATCTTAGCCTCTCTGGATGAGAATCTCTTGTTGCGTGCCTTCCTAAGCGCCTTTTCCTCGATTTTGCGCGTCATTTTTAATTCAATTTCGACACGGCTACTACTCAACAGATTAAGCATATATGCCAAGAAAATCAATAGGGTAAAAAATCAAATATTATTTAAACAAATAATTACACGAATTTAACTCATACGATTACAACCGCGCCAGAAATTGATGGGATAATATTATAAAATATGATTATCATCTTGGTTACATTTTATTTTTCTATATAAACAAATATTGTGAAACACATGAATTGTATATATTTTGGGCAAATTAGCCCCCTGTCCCGAGCTCCTGCTTGCTTCTCCGCCTTAAATGTCACTTATTTAAACTAGAAGGTAGCGATTTTTTTTAATAATAACACTAATAATTATAATTATTATTGTTAGTAGTAGTAGCAGTAGAAAAATAGACAAATATAATAATAATAATAATTATTATTATTATTATTATTATTATTTCTAATATTATTATTATTATTATTTCAAGTAATCTCGAAACTCTTGTAACAAAATTTTCCCATGATCTTTCACATCCTTCCATTACCCATATACCATCAATTGTTCTCCACCACTCACGAGCAACAACTTCCATATGAAACACCACGAGAGTCAATTTTTGTTCTTCAATATAAATTAAGGATAACAAAAATGCTCTCTATTTTCTCGATCCACTCTTCAAATTTAACATCATTTAGTTCTCCCAAGAGAATTGGTGGATCATATCGAAGAAACCTTTACAGCACTCGGTCATGGGGTTCAAGGATTAGACCTCTAGGTCGAGGGTTAGGTACGTTTTGTTGTTGTAAGAATGCCAATAAATTTTGCATTACATGCGTGTTTAGATCGGGTTCTCCTACATGAGGGGATTAACGGGAAAGAAAGTAAGAAATTAGTTGAAATTAGAATTAAACTTCGCGCGCATATATTTATGAGAAATACAGAGGATGATATAGTGTGTGTGTTGACTGTACGTGTGTATGTATATATAGGTTTACGTACATTTATCCAAACTTGAATGCCAAGTATTCCTAATTTAAATATCATTCCTTCTTGATTGCTTGGTATTCCTAATTTAAATCTGATTGCTTAAACCATAAAATTCTTGATCTGGTTGGATTGTGAACTCTGAACAATGCATATATGGAAAGTTAAAACATAGAATAGTAAAAAATCAAACCTACAACGATTAGAAGATACCCAGTTGACTCGATTTTGACCTCTTTGGATTTTCTTGATTTTAAGCGTGTGAAATAAGGATATATGATTAATATCATCTTGTCCCATTTTATTTTTCTATAAAAATAAATATTGTCAAACA
>BMAC01000568.1:0-27929 GCA_014905375.1 Phtheirospermum japonicum | reverse complement strand
TATTATTATTATTATTATTATTATTATTAGGGGTAGTTGCCAAATACTACATATAAAAAATATTTTTGTCAAATACTCTAACCAATTATACAAAATATCAAATAGTCCAACCATAAATCTATATATATATATATATATATATTAAAGGAGAGGTCTGGAGAGAGAAAAAATGCCACGTAGGATTATTTTCTTTTTTTAATTTTGTAGAGAAAAAATGCCATGTAGGATTATTTTCTTTTTTTAGTTTTGTAGGAATTTTATTAACATAATTATGATAGATACCTTATTAGATGATTTATATATAGGGAGCGGTTATGGTAAAATCATCTCTGGTGTGAGACCAGTGATGGTTCTTATCGAAATACACACACACAAACACAGATATACATAACTTAAGTATACATATATAAAATTATTTATTTAAATATTTTAATACATTTAAAATAATTATTTTTATTTTAGATAAAATAAAATAAAAAATTATCGTGCAACGCACGGGTATAATACTAGTATACAATTACAAGGTTACCTCTATTAAAAATAATATAATAATAATATCAATAAACAACACACCACCACCACTACTACTCCATTCCACCTCCCGCTGGCCACCCCCGCTGCCGCCGCTGCCACATTCCAGACACCGGCAGCCGTTTCTTTTTTCCTGCGACCACCACCGGAAAATTTTCCGGCGAATTTTTTTTTTCCAAAATTTTTTTTGATGTTTTTCTTTTGCCCACCAATCACGAGCAGCAGCTTCCATATGAAAAACAACGAGGGTCAATTTTTTTTCAATATAATTTAAGGATAAAAAAATGTTCTCTGTTTTCTCAATCCACTCTTCGGCTTTAACATCATTTAGTTCTCCTAAGAAAATCGGTGGTTCAAATCGAAGAAACCTTTACTGCACTCGGTCATGGGGTTCAAGGGTTGGACCTCTAGGTCAAGGGTTAGGTACGTGTTTAGGTCGCATTCTCCTACAGGCGGGGATTAACGAGAAAGAAAGTACGGAATTTGATGAAATTGGAATTAAACTTCGCGCGCGTGTGTTTATGAGAAATACAGAGGATGGTATAGTGTGTCTTCACTGTACGTGTGTATGTATATATAGGTTTACATATATTCATCAAAACTTGATTGCCAAGTATTCTTAATTTAAATCTGATTGCTTCTTGATTGCTAAGTATTCATAATTTAAGCCTGATTGCTTAAACTATAAAATTCTTGATTGGGTTGGATTATGAACTCTGAACAATGCATACATGGAAAGTTAAAACATAGAATTGTAAAAAATCAAATCTGCAACGGTTCGAAGATACCCCTTTGACTCGATTTTGACCTCTTTGGATTTTCTTGATTTTAAGTGTGAATAAGGATATGAGTAATATCATCTTGGTCCTTTTTTTTCTACGAAAAAAATATTGTCAAACACGTGTGTGTATATATTTTGGGCAAATTTAGCCCCCTTATCTGACCTGCTCCTGCCTATGCCTCTACCTTAAATTGACTGTCACTTATTTTATATAAAAGGTAGTGTTTTTTTTATAACATTAATAATAATTATTAGTTTGTTAGAAATATTTAACAAAATTGCACAAATATAAATAATTTGAGTTAGTTTCTTATGTAAAAATTACAAGGACTCCTTCCTATGTGATAAAGCCCAAACCCATCCCATATAAAAGAAGAAACCAACAATAATTCTGTAATTCGCATTTTTCCCCTTCATACTCACTCACTACAAAAAAAAATCGAGAATACTAACGGACTATTTCCGTCGGTAATGGCGTTAACGACGGAAATGGTCCGTCGGTGAAACTCTCGTCGGTAGAAAAATTACCAACGGATATTTTTATTCCGTCGGTAAAATTTCGACGAACACCAATTATGTCGGTATTTATAATACCCGGTCTTAACTAGGATTACTTATAAATACTTATATATATATATATATATATATATATATATATATAATAATAAAAGAAGATATAAATAAATAAATAAATATTTATTTATTTATATCTTCTTTTATTATAACTTGGGCCTCACTATTTTATTCATGAGGGACCAAGAAGGTCTTTTTTAAAAGACCAACGAGAATTTCTTAGAAAAGGAACGGCTGCTATGTTTTTATAAATACTTGGGAATTAAGTCACATCCTTTCCTTTTAGTTGAGGGTTTTAAGTGGTATTTTTTTCAAATAAAAATAACATATCAGACTAGAAGAATTTTAAACCCCCACGTCTCTTTCTTAACCCCACTAACCCTAACATTACTAAGAAGATTTCCGCGTTATTATCCATACGCTTTGAAAAAAAAAAGGAAAATTCATGCGCAACAATTTTGCTATGACAACAGCGAAGTAAGGTACAAGAAAAYAGTTATTTTATCTCTTGGTCAAATGAACTTTCCAACCCAGCTGTATTCTCAATTTTGAAGAAATCATGAAACTAATGAATTGTATTTATTTCTTTTACTTTGAAAATTCCTTTTTTCTCCTTTGCAGTACAGTTCATTCGGTCATTCAAGTATAAGCATAATAGTATTGTTATATTTTACTTATCATCATTATATATATATATATATATATATATATATATATATATACATACATACATACATATAAGTATATATATTATATATATTCTTTTGCCCTAAAAATTACGCCGATAGCACCTGATCTTTTCCCTGAGAGTATCCCGACCTGCTCCAACAAAGACACGTTAGAAAGGACCACCTGGGGTTTTCCGGTGGAAACCTCTCCAATGCTTAAGTCAGTTAATCATTTTAGATTGGAATAAGCAAGATCAGGAGAAGAATGTTTAGAATGTCATACCTTTTTCCAGTCTTGGGGTTGGGATATTTATAGTTTTCGTCAAGTGGGGCCTTTCTGAGATCCCAAAAATAGAATCCGTGAATCTTGGGCCGTTATTCAGGCTTACCTGACCAAGAAGCTTTTGCCAAGGGCAGGCCAGCTCTGTCGCTAAGTTCTCCAAGTTTCTAACCTGATCTCCGGAAACCTTATCCAAGATTTTGGATCAGGTCGGGACAATGCTCGTCAAGCTATAGGCTCGTCCTCTACCTAATATTTATATTCCAAAGGCTTTGGTTCAGCTCGTCCCCACCAGGTCTACAGGGCAAAGTGTCATACAAGATGTTTTGACCAGATCATCCTACCCCGCGCAAATAGAGGCTTAGCTCCATCACTTTAGTTCTTCTAGTTTCCATGACCTGAACAGAATAGACACTCCTTTGAGCTACATACCCAGGTCAGGATCAATCCTCTTAAGTCACGCATAAAACTCATCCCACTTTTCCTTTCCTTCAGGGAAAAATTAGCAACTCAGGTCATCCCAACCGATCTTTTCGAGTTATTCTCCTATGCTTCTTGATCTCTCCAGGTCCCCCCCGTGTGGTTGGGATGAACCCTAAAACCAAGGGTTTTGCCTCAGGTGGTTGAGATTTTCAACACGTCTTTTCAAATCCCTCGTTCTGTCAATCATTAAATGCACGAATCCCGCAAAATCCGCCTTTTAAATCAGGTCGTATCTGATCGAAAACAAATCAGTTCCGAAAAATTGGTTGACAGATGGCATTCAGATAAAAATCTTATTTCCTTTCTGTTTGAAACCTTGGAACAAATCATCCATTTCAAGTGCATATCCCGTTTTTGCGCAGCAGGGTTATGAAAATCCACGAGAGACGTTCTTCGAACCAATCATAGACTTTATTGAGATAGGTTAAATCATCTATTGTATTTTTATGCAAATAGGGGGCAATCAGTACCGTCTCGTATCCCACCCTTAACGGTTGAGATCTCTAATATGTCCCCTCAAATACTGTACCTTCTGACACACATTAAATGCACGGATCCCATCAAATATCCTTTTTAAAAGATTATTTTCAAAACTTACCTTTTTCCCCTTCTCCCGCGATTCACTTCCCTATTCACTTTTCACTCTCGTCAAGCACTTATTTTCTCTCTAATTTGCAGTTCTCTACCTCTTTCCAAAGACCAGCACTATCCCGGTCTCCTTCAAAGCCAGGTACTTTTCTAATCTTCAACTTTTCTTATTATATCTACTCAGTCGTCTTCTTTCTCTTCTATTCACCTGACAACATCTCCCTCCTCGTCGTCAATATTCTTATCTCTAACTTCCTCCGATGAGTGCCCCCCTTACATTCCGGGATGCCCTGATAACGTCATATCCATTCTTTGTAATAAAACAGTGGAGGGGTTGAGAGAAAGAATTTCAATTTCCCGATGAATATTCCTTAGTCAACCCTGACGCCGATGAGATGGCATATCAGACACACGCCCATCACTTGACCTTTTTTGTTGACCAGTTTTAGGCTGATTTATGCCTTCCGGTCAACCCCTTCATATTAGCAGTTACCCAAATGTACAAAATTCTGGTACACCAGTTTGTGCCAAACTCCTTTAGGTTAATCATAGGTTTTAATTTAGCCACGCAATACGCCGGACTTGTTCCCAGAGCTAAGATATCTTATTCATTTTTTTCAGGCCAAAAGATCCTCTCCCGGCCAAAAGATATCTTATTCATTCTTTCCACCTGATTTGTATGTTTTTATTACGAATCTGTACATAATCGAGTCTTGTTTTAGTCTTTTTATTCTCTTTTCCCGGTTGAGATTGGGTCAAATTGCATTATTTTGCACTTTTTTACCTTCTTGCTTAACTTTCTGACTTATTGATCACTAATCAGACCAAATGAGGGTATTTGTCTATTTTTCTCATACAGCTAGAGCATCCGGTGGATCAAAAGCACAAAGTTAGAAGAAGCAACGCTCAAAGTAGCCCAAAGGGCACTCATCCGATCAGACCGTGCATATCTCCAATCAAACTGACTGGTGAAGAGCACACTGACTGGATGAACTGGCGCACCGATCGAAGTAGCGGGCAGTAGCCTTCGTCCAATCGGACAAGACCTATGTCCGATCGGACATGTACGTTATGCATGCAGAATTTTTGAAAATATTCAGTTACGAAACGGCCAAAGACTTTTAAAAACTYAAGGAGAGGCTAGGGTTCGGAATTATTTAGCCTTGGAGACTTTTGGGAGGCTAAAGAAGCCACCGTACATCCAAATGGTAGAGAGATTTGACACATCTCTCATACCTCTAGCGTAAAGCCCTTACGACATCCATAGTACGGTTCGATACGTTGTAGTTATTGTTCGTCGCTGGAATTCTGGGTTCGTGATAAGCCTTGGGATTCTACGTAACTCTCGGAGTGAGCTCGTTCATCATCATCGCCCATTGGAAGTAGTTCGTCGATTAGTAATCTCTAAACTCATTATTTCATAGAGTTCGTAATTGTTCACTTTTGGGACATGTCATGAATAGTTGGTGAATATATTGAGTAATGTTTGGTTGATAATTAGTTAAAGTGTTAGTGGTTGGAATTCGTATTATTGTGTTTTTGGGTATTATTTATGTTGGATGAACAATTATTGTTGAATTGTGAATGAAGTTGTGATTGATTTAGTTATATTTGTTGAAGCGAATTTAGTATTTAAATTATTATGCATCTTGTTTAGCATTTGAAATGATTTCACAATTATAGTAGTGATAGAATCATTGGTATTCTTTGGTTGCTACATGCATTCGATTATTAGCTTACTATTGTGAAGTATGATTGATAGAAAGTATGTTTATGATCGATGGCACGATATGTGGGAGCAAGTAGTGAGATTTTTCAATTACTTTTCTTATAACTTGTCGAGAGGCTGACAACCTCGAGACAAGAAGAGTTCGTTTTCAAACTTATTGATATTGAATCGTTTCCAAAACCCTATCTGATTGTGTGTTTTAGAAATATAATTTGTGTTATTAGTATAATAAACATCATTAAATCCGATTCCCATTCCTCGAGAGATCGACCCGAGTTAACTTACCAGTCTACAAGTGACCCCGTTCTCTTGCGGGCGAACTTAAACTCTTTTTCAAACGTAGATGCGTATTGGTTGACCGATAATTAATTTTGAAAGGAACACAAAAGTTCGGCTCAAAATTTGGCGCCGTTGCCGGGGAATGGCAAAGGTGTTAATGATTTTTATTTGTGTTAATGTTTATGTGTTGATAATTGTATAATTTTTTTGGTTTGCCTCTCGATGTGGTGATTTGTTTGTTGTTGATGCAAGGTCGACGAAGCCTTAGAGGTGAATTGACCCCATTCATCAATAGCATCGAGCGAGTGACGAGACCAAGACAACTATTTCCTTCCACTGAAGGAAATCTTTTGGAAGCAAGTTTAACCATCATGGCGGAAAATCTACCTCTTGGAGGTCATGAGAATGGAGGAAGAGGAGGAATGAATGGTGGGCAAGGGAAAGGACGAAATAACCAAACCCCTCCTCATGATTATCCATACGGCGTTCCACCAATTGATGACATGCATGTGCAAGAGCAAATAAATAACAACGAGGATGAAGAACCACACAATCCACCTCTTATCCATGACGAAGAGCCAAGAGAGCCAGGCAACGTAAACAATAGGGAGCCCTTACCTAGGGACGATCATCAAATTATGATGCAAGAGAACCCTACTTACCAAAAGCCTCCTCAACGATTTCGAAACCGCTAAGAAGCTCGAGCTTACAACGCTCGAGCAAATCAAGAGTTTGAACACAATAATGGTTGTCATGGCGGGCCCCATCCCCAAAATAACCAACGAAACCACCACGGACTCGGACACTTTGAGAAAGAGCGGAATCATAATCAAAATAGGAGAGAGGGATGACCGTTCAACGCTTGGAAAATGGAGAATTTCTGGAATTCTGGCTATGAGGATCATGGGAATTTCGAGGAGGAGCGTAATTACGGGCACTACGAAGATTATGGGGAAGAAAGGAATTTTAGCGCACAAACTAACTTTGGAAGAAGACGAGGGCGCCGGTACCCTAATGAACGCCATCAAGGAGATCTCCTCTTCCCAACGATAGGACCATACAACAGTGCAATAGTCTTAGGCCCCGCGGCAAGAGACTATGACTTGAAAGCTGACAGCGTGAATCAACTGCCCACCTTACATAGCATGCCCAACGAAGACTCTTTGAATTTCATTCGGGAATTTTACCTTGTGGTGGGCAGAATTCCAGCACTTGGACTCCACGAAGATCAATTGAGAATGAAATGCTTTCCGACGACCTTAAAAGATAAAGCAAAGCATTGGCTTTTATCGTTGCAACCCAATTCGTTGACTAATTGGGAGATGGTGTATAAAACATTTGTGAGTAGGTTTTATTCTGCTCAAACGACTGCCAAATTGCGAAGAGAGATCATGAACTTTGAGCAAATGGAGGYAGAATCGTTCTATGAAGCATGGGAAAGATACAAGGGACTCTTGCAAAAATGTCCACACCACAACAACAATGTAGAAATGGTAACAATTACTTCCATGAGAGGCTATTTCCGGTTTACAAACAACAAGTGGAGGTAAAGGCCGGAGATTTTGGGGAGCTAACCGCTACGAAAGCGTGGGAACTGTTTGAACTGATGAGCAAAAAATCGCAACAAACGAGTTTCCGACCAAGGAGGTATAAAGTACAAGGAACCCCTATGCCCAACAATGAAGTAAGCCAAACTGTGGAGCTAACCAAGCAAGTTGCGCTATTGACAAGCAAAATTAAAGGGGGGAGGAACCATCGACACCTCCGCCGAAGACGTGCGAAAAATGTGGAGCGATGGGACATGAGGCTGACACGTGTAAAGTTGTGTTTGACAACGAAGAGGATGAGGAAGTGAATACCATACAAAACTATCAACCCAACAACACGTATGGGAAGAACTCCGCCGGACAATACAACTCAAATTCGAGCTACATTCCCAAAAGCTCGAATTACGTGCCAAACCCCAAGCAACCAGACCAACGACCACCCCGAATAAGAAACAAGGAAAAACTAGTGGCTATAACTCTTATAAAAATAAGGGGCAAAGAAACTACTCACAACACCCTCCGCAACAATATCAAATGCCACAACAACAGTACCAGCAAGCGTCGCAACCATAGTACCAACAAGCGCCGCAACCACAGTACCAGCAAGCACCGCAGCAACAATACCAGCAAGTGCAGCAACAGCAGCAAATGCCGCTCCCGATCAACCCCGCCGTAGAACTAAGACTATGGCGTCAGCAACTAGAGCATGAAACTCTACGAGATCAGTAGAAAACACTTCGTACTATTGAAGAAGGCAAGCGGATGAGGAAACAATTGGAGAAGCTAAAGATGATGATAGGGCAACTCTCGGCTTCTATGGCAAAGACAGCAAGTGATCTGGGAGCCAACCCGAACAATCAATGGCAATGCATATATTACGTGGGGGAAAGAAAGTTGATAATGGAATACGAGGAATCGAGGGTGAAGATTCTGAGAACGAGCCAAGTGTGGATGGAAAAGATAAAGGGGAGTCTAGCTCAAACGGTGAGAAAGGAACGATGAGGAGAATCCACAAATCACGTAACCCATATGTTCCAGGCTCACTGACTGGAGCTTTTCATCCGAAACATGCCGAAACTACTCAGAAGGATGCAGCCAATGATATATCCAATCGGACTATGAAAAAGACCGATCGGACTGGAGTACAGGAGAGTTTATCCAATCGAAATGATCCATGGTGCATTCGGAATGGAGAACAGTGGACATCCTCTGACCGGAACATTCCGGAATCCGATCGGAGTGGAGGACAGGAAGCTTCGTCCGATAGGTCGAGAAAGACTGACCGATCAGAGGAGAAGGCTGTTGAAGAACAAAGATCACAACGAGTCATAAGGGACGCATTACCATTCTACAATCACCTCAAATCAGCAAGGGAGAGCAAGAAGTTCATGGAGCTCTACAAGATGCTGAAAGATGTGAACGTGAACCTCCCACTATTTGACGTGATTAAAACAATGCCGGCCTACGTCAAGTTTTTCAAAGAACTTGCAACAAAGGAAAGGAAGATGGCAGGAAATGAATGAGTGATATTGTCCAAGGAAGTGAGCACAATATACCATCAAACATTGCCAACAAAGGCAAAGTACCCAGGGAGTTTCTGCATTACGATAACCCTTGGAGATGGGCAAAAATCACGTGGAATGCTCGACTTTGGTGCAGGGATCAATTTGATGCCCTACGCCCTGTACAAGCAATACAACCTTGGAGGAATGAAGCCAACGACTTTACAGCTTCAATTGGCAAATCGTTCATTAAGATATCCTTTGGGAGTGGTTGAGGACGTCCTAGTGGAGGTCGGGTCATTAGTAGTCCCTGTGGACTTTGTCATACTGGATGTTGGGGAAGTGGATGAGACGAACAAAGAGCTTACCATCCTCTTAGGTAGAACTTTCATGGCAACAGCGCACACCTTAATCGATGTTGGATGGGGAAAAATGAAACTCTCTGTATTTGGTGAATCAGTGACGTTTTCGCTCAAAGATACTCAGAAAATTCCATCACCTATGATTGGTCCTGATTGCTCTTACCTCGACTCGGTGGACCAGTGCGTGAGCGAGCTATTTAGTGTTGTACCAATAGAGAATTATGACGTCGAGGACAACGAGTTTGATTTAAACGCGGAGGGGGTGGTCACCCTTTTCGGAATTAATGAGGAGCCCATGATTGAACCACCTATTGGACCCACTTTGGAGCCCAAGATAGAGCTAAAACCACTTCCGAGCCATCTCAAATACGTGTTTCTCGAGTCCAACGAGAGGAAAACCGTAATCATCTTTGAGGATTTGGCTGAGCATGAAGAAAGAGAGCTGATCGAGGTTCTCAAGAAATACAAGCAAGCAATAGGATGGAGTATCGGTGATATCAAGGGGATAAGTCCGGTCACGTGCATGCACCAGATCAATCTGGAAGAAGGAGTGAAACCGGTACGAGAGGGGCAGAGACTTTTGAACCCTACGCTAAAAGAGGTAGTCAAGAAGGAGATTTTCAAGTTAATCGATGAAGGGATTATATACCCCATCTCTGATGGCGAGTGGGTTAGCCCAATGCACGTTGTTCCAAAGAAAGGAGGCATCACAATCTTGGAAAATGAAAAGGGAGAAATCGTCCAAACACTCTTAACCACCGGGTGGCGCATGTGCATTGACTGTCGGAAGCTCAATGCAGCGACAAGGAAGGACCATTTCCCACTCCCGTTCGTGGACTAATTGCTCGACAAATTAGCAGGGCATGAGTACTATTGCTTTCTGGATGGCCTTTCCAGTTACTACTAAATTGCAATAGCTCCAGTGGATCAGAAGAAGACCACATTCACGTGCCCCTTTGGGAAATTTGCTAACCGGAGAATGCCATTTGGCTTGTGCAATGCCCCAGCAACTTTCCATAGATGTATGATCTCCATCTTCACCGATTTCATCGACGAATTTCTCGAAGTCTTCATGGAAGACTTCTCGGTATTTGGCTCTTTCTTTTCTCATTGTTTGAAAATTTTGACAAAAGTACTTGAGCATTGTGTTGAGTCATATTTAACCTTGATTTGAGAGAAGTCTAATTTTATGGTGAAAAGTGGAATTGTGTTGGGACAAGTGGTGTCGAGCAAGGGGTTTGAAGTTGATAAGGCTAAAATCAACGTTATTGAAACTCTTCCACCCCCTAAGAATGTCAAAGGTGTTAGAAGTTTTTTGGGACATGCGGGCTTTCATAGACGTTTCATAAAAGACTTTTCAAAAATTTGTCGCCCGTTGTGTAAATTTCTTGGAAAAGATGTGCCCTTTGAGTTGAATGGTGAGTGTCTTAGCGCTTTAARGTTTTGAAAGAAAAATTAACACAAGCACCAGTTGTCGTTTCACCTGATTGGTCTCTTCCCTTTGAGATAATGTGTGACTCTTCAAACGAAGCAGTAGGGGCAGTCTTAGGACAACGAGTGGATAAAATGCTGAGGGTAATTTACTATGCTAGTTAAATGTTGAATAGTGCCCAACGTAATTATACCACTATAGAACGTGAGCTATTTGTAGTTGTGTTTTCATTAGATAAGTTCCATTCTTATATCGTTGGTTCCAAGGTGATTGTGCACACTGATCATGCAGCCCTTAGACATTTATTCGCCAAAACACAAAGTGAACCGCGATTGATTCGTTGGATTCTTCTCTTACAAGAATTTGACGTTGAAATCAAGGATAGGAAAGGGAGTGAAGATGTGGTTGCTGATCATCTATCCCGTATGATAATAAAAGGAGAGTCAAATAAAATTGAGTTTGTAGACGATATGTTCCCATATGAGAGTGCGAACGCCATTGAAAGGGTCAATGAACCATGGTATGCCGATTTCGTTAACTACCTTGCTTGTAAGATTATCCCTAACCATCTTTCTTCGCAAGAAAGAAAGAGATTTTTGTTTAAATGCAGGAGTTTCTTTTTGGACGATCCTTACCTATACAAGTGTAGTAAGAATGGACTTTTCAGAAGATGCATACCAGACGAGGAGAAGATTGGTGTGTTGAAATTTTTCTATGCTGAGGGAGGACATTTCGGAAGCCAGAAGACGGCCTTCAAGGTCCTCTAAGCCAGATTTTACTGGCCCTCACTGTTCGTCGACGCACACCAATATTTCAAAACATGCGATAGATGCCAACGATCGGGAACGATTGGGAAGAATGACGAGATGCCATTGGTGCCCAATCAAGTGATCGAGATATTCGATATATGGGGCATCGATTTCATGGGTCCTTTCCCGAGGAGTGGAGAGTATGAGTACATACTCGTAGGAGTCGATTATGTGTCAGAATGGGTGGAGGCAGTTCCCACGCGAAAGGCTAACTCCGAGATTGTTCTCAAGTTTATTCAAGAGAATATTTTCAGCCGATTCGGAGTACCGAGAGCAATCATCAACAATGGGGGTATCCATTTCTACAAACGAGCTTTTAATCAACTGATGAGTAAGTATGGGTTGCGTCACAAGGTGGAAACCCCTTATCACCCACAAACCTCGGGGCAAGTGGAGACGAGCAACAGGAAAATCAAGGCCATTTTGGAAAAAAATGTGAGACCAAACCGCAAAGGCTGGGCAACAAAATTGATTGATGCATTGTGGTCTTACCGTATAGCCTATAAAACAAGGTTGGGCATGAGCCCATCTCGGTTGGTTTATGAAAAAGCTTGTCATCTTCCTGTCGAATTGGAGCATCGAGCTGAATGGGCAATTCGTACGTTGAATCTTGACTTGAACGAGGTAGGGGGGTATAGAAAGCTTGAACTAAGTGAATTGGAGGAGATTCGAAATGATTCATACGAGATGGCATGGGCGAGCAAACAAAAAAAGAAAGAAAAACATGACAAGAAACTCGTCCATAAAAACTTGGAAGTCGGTAAGTTAGCCTTGCTCTTTAACTCTCGTTTCAAACTCTTCCCAGGAAAATTAAGATCGAAGTGGAGCGGCCCATTGGTGATTACCGATATCAATGAGTTTGGAGCCGTGACTTTACTCGATGAGAAGAGTAATTATACCTTCCAAGTCAATGGCCACCGAGTGAAGTTGTACCACGGGGGTGCTATTTCTCAAAAAGACCATGAAGTGGTAATACTCGAAGACCCCCCTCAAGAAATTGAAGCTCAAATGAGGTACTGTCAAGCATAAGACGTTAAACATTGCACTTCTTGGGAGGTAACCCAAGTTCTTCTCTTTTCTTCTTTTCTCCTTTCTTTCACCCTCTAATATGTATATATTGTATATCCGTCTGTTTAGAACAATTGGCAGGTGCAATTGCGAGTTCAGAAATGAGGAACGAGTTTTTCCAGGACTGACCGATCGGAGACCTACAGGTAACCGATCGGACTACTCTTATGAGTTGTCCGATTGGAAGAGTAAATATACCGATCGGACTGTAGATGCGAGAGCTTAATTCTGGAAAGAATATTACCATGCAGAAAAGACCAGTTTGGTAAGATATTCTGGCAATATTCACTGAGGTAAGGGGATCCTTATTTGTGGGATTTGATTTCATGAAAAGCTAAGTGAATATTTTCTTTCCCTCATATCGATTCGAATTGATTCTGAAAATCCCTCTTTCCTCCACTCCCAAACCCTCTATAAACCCACCCTCAAGCCCTTAACCTCCACAACAATTCCTCTTCTAATATCTCATATTCTCGAGTATTGTCCAGCATCCAACGAGAACCATGAATCATCATAACAATACTGCTTATGGATGGGTGACGAGGAAGAAATACGAGGACACAGTAGAGAAACTGAAAGAAGAGTTGGAGGAGTATCATCAGAAGGTCCACCAACTGCAAACCGATCTCCACGAATTTCTCACTGAGGAGGTCGCTCTGACTAAAAACATCGAGCGCCTTCACGATATTTTAAACGATGCCGATGCAGAGATCATTCGGCTGAAGGACAAGATCGTCGGTCTTGAAGCTCAAGTGGAGGACCTCTACGAACTAGTATTCGGACTTAAGTAGTTATTAGGCCATCGAGGGAAATTAAATAATGATGTTCTTATTATTTTAATAACGAGAACTTTTGCTCGAAATATTAAACAAATGACTTTTGGGTATGAAATGACTTGTTCACACGTAATAATCATTTGTGAATTTTGAAGGTTTCCATTTAATATTAATAATAAAAAAATTACAAAAAAAAAAGATAAAGAAAAAAAAAGAAAAATTCTCGAACAATGTAGACCGATCGGACAGGCACCTAGACCGACCGGACCATACTTACTGGGCCGCGGTCTGACCAGACACAGGCATACACTGATCAACCTAACCCCATTGAACAACAGTCCGATCGGATGAAAGCCCAGTCCGATCAGACGACGCGCAGGTTTATAAAGGGACCGACTCCCCCAATCGGAAGTTTTACCCTAAACCTCCAAATTTTCTTCCCTTGTAGAGCAAAACTCTCGAAATCACTCTTCCACACTTCACCAACAAAAGAATTAAGAGCAAAAATGCATCCGATCGGAGACAAATCATAACCAATTCCATCCGTTTGGAGAATTTGGGGAATTAAGCATAAGTTATTCACACCACACCAAGCTTCACCACCACTTCCAAACGCATCAACTTCAAGGTATAATGGCTGAAACTCAAGCTTTTTGAACTATTTAGGACATTGAATTGCAGGTTTTTGTGGTAATCGGTGGTTGGTTGTAAGATTTGAGCTTCAATTGGTTGAAGTTTTGAGGCYCAAAGTAGGTGTTCGATAAAATTCCTGTGAGAACTTTTGTTGCTTCTTGTGAATTTTTGCATCCGCTATGGCATCCGGTTCTCATCAAAGGCGTGGAAAAAATTCAAGAAGGGGGCCGAGCAACATCCGAGGAGGGTTAGCTCCTTTTGACCTTACAGACGATTGTGAGGTTACGCTCTACAAGTCCCTCGTTAAGCGGGATGTCTATCACCCCTGTTTCATCAATATCGATTTTTGGGAGGAGAAGGTTACAATCGGTGATAAGACGGCCAAAAAATTCATAAAGGGACTCACGTCCCTCGACCTAATGAAATGGGCCGAGGCGAATAAGCTAGGCTATCGCACCCTTATGCTTGAGTTCTTCACGACATTTGAAGCACTCTRCGATGGGTCCTTCAAGTGTTTTCTCCGCAACCAAATGCTCCACACCAACCGAGAGGACCTCGATGCCATCTTTGGGATCGATAGTGAAAGAGAGGTCAACCAAACCTTTCAACTCGATGATTATGACAAGAAGACGTGGTGGACCAAGCTTTCTGGATCACCACCGAAGCCCGGGTGCCATTTCAATTTGACGTCCTTGAAGTCAAACGCCGTCTATATCACTTACAAGTTCTTCATGCAAGTTTTCTTGGGGAAGGAAGACGCCACAAGAATATCTTCCTCCGAGTTGAAGGCATTGTGGATGGCGTACCACCGAGGAAATGTGAACATTTATCCACTTTCGACTGCTGCAATCGAGAACGTTCAACAAGTGAGGGAGAAGAAAATGGCAAAGCTCACTCTGGGAGCCTTTATTACCGAGCTTACCCGGCACCACGGTTGTGATCCTTATGACGACGACATCGTGTACCCGAGTGTAGCAATGGTGGTTGAGAGTCGGATGGTCAATGGCTGAAACGTAACTATTCTGACATTCATGTTGACTTCGGAGAGGTTAATAGATTGAGGAAATCGAGAACACCGATGATGATGACATGGATAAGGAGGAGGTGAATGACAACGAGAATGTGGAAGACAATGGGGAGGAGAACGCAAACAATGGCGGTGGAGGAGATGGGAATACCGGTTCCCGAACTTGCGATCATGGAGAGTATGGGGAAGGCGTGTACCATTTGGATGAGCAGTGGCAGTAGCAGCAGGATTTCCAAGTGCGCATGATGGATCAAATGGGGCAATTGAGCCTCCATCAAGAAGAGCACGCGAGAAATGCTCGACAGGACGCCTGGGCAGCACGTGAGGAGGCTAAGGAGGAGGCACAGTATTTTCAGAGTACATTAACCATGATGAGCAACAATTGGGTAGGAACTAATCAGAATCTTGCCTGGTTTATCGGAAGCGTAGAGGCGAATCATAGATACCTCATTATGATTAACGAGCGCCTCTCCCGCCTCGAGCAATGCTACCCACCTCCACCTCCGGACGACATCGACCAGTAAGCGGGCCCATGCCCCACTATCTGTATCACAACTCTATCCACCTTTTATTTACTCTCTAGGATATTTGCTATTTATTCGGATTTATTTGATGTATTATTATTTCTTTTTATGTTTGTGTTGGGATGACTACTGTTAACTCTTGGTTTATTCAGTTGCATGCTATGGTTATGTGCACTTTTGAATTCCCCATGTTCATGTTCGTATTATAGCAACCAGGAGTTTGCTTATTCTTTCTAAAGGGGGGGAGACTGTGTCGTCCGATCGGAGATACAGGGTTGACCGATCGGAAATTACCAATGACCAATCGGATAATGCACAATTGTCCGGTCTCCGGGGTTTAGAGTCCATAAATGTTTAGTTCAAACCATTTTTGGTAACATAGTCACAATTTCGTAACAACATGATAGTCAACAAATTAATTACGTCAAACTTTTGTTGAATATTTGCCCATGCTGATTTGTGTTTGTACTGGCATGCCTGTCAGAATCATGTTATGTGATATGATCAGTTGAATCTTTTGAGCTTGTTTAAGTGCAAAGTTTTTGAAAAACTACTTATATATATTTAAAATAACACTTTGTCGTTAACAATTTTGCGAAACTTTTAAAACTTGATCACCTTGTTTTTAAAAGTATAAATTAAACCCTAGTAAGAAGCCTTGTGTGTTTATCAACATTTCATGTTGTGGTTCGATAAGTGTTTTGAGAAGTCTCTAAATCGCATGTGTACATTGGGTTTTGAAAATGACAATAGGCACATATAAAACCTGCCTCCAGCCTTATTCATAAATAAAAACCACTTAAATCCCTAATGAGCCCCCTTAAGCCTTTATTCCATCTCTTTGTTAGCCACAAGCATTAATGCAGCTCTTATTTCGTTTAAGTTTGTGAGATGAGAGTTTTATTTATCATTGGTTAATGAGATATGACGATTGCAGTGTTGGAATTAGTGGGATACTATATAAAAAAATTTATAATAATAATAATAATAATAATAAAAATAGAAAGGAAATTAAGAGTGCTTAAGTTCATAAGAGCATCTAGATACAAATTAAGCCTATATATTAAGGCAAAAATTCGGGTTTTGGGGTTAGAAATAGCCTTAGATATAAAAGGCTGAAAATAATGGTAAATGGTTGTTTGGGAAGAATGAGGAGCAAAAATTACGCTCTATGCTTAAAGTTTTAGATTGAGTGAGTTATTGATTGCGTTTGTACGCAAGTTAGCCACACATCTTTATATATGACATACCTTACCAAAGAGCCTACATTACAACCCTAAAAGTCCTAATCCGATTCTTCATTAAATGTGCACACTTATGCGATGTATGAGTCTTTGATTTTCACGAGTCGTTGAATGCATGATTATGACGATTCGAGCGTATACACTTACCTGTTGAAAAACACGAGCGAATTAGTGCACCATGATATATCTCCCTTTTGTGAGGATGCATTCTTTCGATTTCAAGGTGAAACAGTAATACGAGTTAGCCTTATGGTTTTCGGCAAAATTGTTTATAATTGCAAAACTAAACTATATGCACAACATGACTCTTAGCTCTAACTACTTTCACTACTCTTGATTTTAATTCTTTCATTTGTTCGAGGACGAACAAACCAATTAAGCATGGGGTGGTTGATTCGTACATTTTTGTTATGAATCTGTACATAATCGAGTCTTATTTTAGTCTTTTTATTCTCTTTTCCAGGTTGAGATTGGGTTAAATTGCATTATTTTGCACTTTTTTTTTACCTTCTTGCTTAACTTTCCGAATTATTGATCACTAATCAGACCAAATGAGAGTATTTCTCTATTTTTCTCTTACAACTAGAGCGTCCGGTGGATCCAGAGTACAAAGTTAGGAGAAGCAACGCTCAAAGTAGCCCAAAGGGAACTCATCCGATCGGACCGTTTATATCTCCGATCGGACTGACTTGTAAAGAGCACACTAATTGGACGAACTGGCACACCAATCAAAGCTGCAGGCAGTAGCCTTCGTCCGATCGGACAAGACCTATGTCCGATCGGACATGTACGTTATGCATGCAAAATTTTTGGAAATCTTCAGTTACGAAACGGCCAAAGACTTTTAAAAACTAAAGGAGAGGCTAGGATTCGGAATTATTCAGCCTTGGAGACTTTTGGGAGGCTAGAGAAGCCACCGTACATCAGAAAGGTAGAGAGATTTGACACATCTCTCATACCTCTAGCGTAAAGCCCTTACGGCATCCATAGTACGGTTCGATACGTCGTAGCTATGTTCATCGCTGGAATTCTGGGTTCGTCACACGCCTTAGGATTTTACGCAACTCTGGGAGTGAGCTCGTTCATCATCATTGCCCGTTGGAAGTATTTCGTCGATTAGTAATCTTTAAACTCGTTATTTCGTAGAGTTCGTACTTGTTCACTTTTAGGACATGTCATGAATAGTTGGTGAATATATTGAGTAATGTTTGGTTGATAATTAGTTAAAGTGTTGGTGGTTGGAATTCGTATTACTGTGTTTTTGGGGATTATTTAAATTGGATGAACAATTGTTGTTGAATTGTGAATGAAGTTGTGATTGATTTAGTTATATTTCTTGAAGCGATGTTAGTATTTAAATTATTATGCATCTTGTTTAGCATTTGAATTGATTTCTCCATTATATTAGTGATAGAATCGTTGGTATTATTTGGTTGCTAGAGGCATTCAATTATTAGCGTACTGCTGTGAAGAATGATTAGTATAAAGTATATTTATGATCGATAGCACGATATGTGGGAGCAAGTAGTGAGACTTGTCAATTACTTTTCTTATATTTTGTCGAGAGGTTGACACCCTCGAGACAAGAAGAGTTTGTTTTGAAACTTGTTGATATTGAATCGTTTCCAAAACCTATCTGATCGTGTGTTTTAGAAATATAATTTCTTATATTAGTATAATAAACGTCATTAAATTCGATTCCCATTCCTCTAGAGATCGACCCGAGTTAACTTACCAGTTTACAAGTGACCCCGTTCTCTTGCGGGCGAACTTAAACTCCTTTTCAAACGTAGACGCGTATTGGTTGACCGCTAATTAATTTTTAAAGGAACACAAAAATTCAGCTCACCACCTTGAACAAAAATGTCTTTCACCTYACAAAACTTCTCCTTCTCCTTGTCCTGGACTTTTTCAACTCCAAAGAAGAGACGGGTCCCTCAACCCAGGAGATTGGTATATGAAAGAAAATCACCCAGCTCTACCTTCTTTCTCTCCTCTTTAAGTACCCAGTAGGATAGCTAAATATCTAACCTGCTTTCTATATTTTCTTGCAGCTACCATGTTGCGAAAACTTTTGGAAGCTCAACAGGCTGATGTGGCCCCCGAGAAGAGATCTTTGGGAGAATTGACTGCAGGATTAGTAGAGGTTGCTCAGCCCACGAGGTCTGGTGTGCCAGAGAGATCTTCTCTACCTGAAGTAGACCTGACAACTCAGTCCGATTCAGGGGATGAACATGCTCGTCTTTCCCGCAAGCGGACCAGGTCAGGGAAGGGGGTGGCTACATCAGGGGCCAAAGTGGTCAACCCCAATGCAACCTTGTTTACCAATACCTCTATCCTAAACTGCCCCGAAGCAGTGGCCATCAATTTTATTCAAGTTCAATGCCCGACATCAGATCGAAAAACTCTAGGGAAGTGGAGTGACCCAGAATTAATCGAATCTCTTTGCCAGGACGAGGCTAGGGTAGTTATTCTTCTCTTTCTCATCCTTGGTACATATTTTACTTTATTATTACTGTTACTATCAACCTTATTATTTCTCATCAGTCCGCTACAAAGAGGTCCATTCTGGTTGCCCACGCTAGGGGTTCCCTGATGAACGCGGATCAGGTTAAGGAGCATAGCCTCTTGAAGGAAAAGGAGAAGAGACTAATGGTGCTCTGTAAGGAGAAAGGGGCTGAGCTGAAGAGGGTCAAGGCAGTGTTTTTGACTGTCCAAGAAGGGGAGAAGGAGGCCCGTGGTGAGCTGCATAGCCAAGTCGATGCAGCCCTGACAAGGGGTCGAGTAGAGGGGAGAACTGAGTTTCTAAACTCCGAGGATGGCTTCCGGCTCATCCATAAAATGAGCGAAGCCACTCAACATGCCTTCCTTGAATCGATGGACCTCTACAAACTCCTTTTGCTCGAGGCCATAGTATATTTCCATCTCGGCCTGGACGCTTACGAGAAGTGGTCCAAGGAGAACCCCTCTAACCCCTATGACCGAGGCAAACCAATTTAGGGAAATCCCGAGCCTACAAGCTTCACATATGCTGCCAAAGGGGACTGTCTTCACAGACTTGGGGCTCCCGAATTCGCAGAGCATGTTCTTCAGCTCTTTCATGCTCCAGCTCCAGAACCCTCTTCTCACCCAGGCTAGGATATGACCTTGGCCCTGCCTGCTTTTACCCCTTCCCCTACCTTCGCTGGTCTGGGTGAGCTACCCGGTGGTGTGTCACCCAGCAACCTTCCTGAGGAGGATGCGGTGGAGCAACTAGCGGGAGAGCTGGATGCTGGAGATTTTGGTGTTGTAGGCAATACGCCGGACTTGTTCCCACAACCCAGATATCTTATTCATTTTTTCAGGCCAAAAGCTCCTCTCCAGTCTATTTCTATCAATATCTTATTCATTCTTGTAGGCAATACGCCGGACTTGTCCATCAATTTTAAGGAGCATAACCTTCTGAAGGAAAAGGAGAAGAGACTGATGGCGCTCAGTAAGGAGAGAGGGGCTTAGCTGAAAAGGGTCAAGGCAGAGATGTTGACTACCCAAGAAGGGGAGAAGGAGGCCCGTGCTGAGCTGCATAGACAAGTCGACGTAGCCCTGACAAGGAGTCGAGCACAGGGGAGAACTGAGTTTCTAAACTCCAAGGATGGGATCCGGATCTTCCAGAAAACGAGGGAAGCCACTCAAAAATCCTTCCTTGAATTGATGGACCTCTAAAAACTCCTCGTGCTCGAGGCTATAGTATATTCCCATCTCAGACTGGACAGTTGCGAGAAGTGGTCCAAGAAGAAGACCTCTACCACCTATGACCGAGGCCAGCCAACTCAGGGAAATCCCGAGCCTAGAAGCTTCACATATGCTGCCAAAGGGGAGTGTATTCACAGACTTGGGGCTCCCGAGTTTGCAGAGCATGTTCTTCAGCTCTTTCATGCTCCACCTTCAGCTCCAGAACCCTCTTCTCACTTAAGCCAGAATGTGACCTTGGCTCTGCCTGCTTTTACCCCATACCCAACCTTCGCTGGTCTGGGTGACCTACCCGGTGATGTGTCACCCAGAAAACTTCCTGAGGAGGATGCGGTGGAGCAAGTAGCGGGAGAGCTGGATGCTGGAGATTTTGGTGGTGTAGGATAAGCTGGCTTATTTTGTAACCTTATCCCCTGATCTACTTTTGGACAGATCTGTATTCGAAACAACTTTTGTCTGTACTTAAAAATAGTTTCTGTCATTTTGTAATTTTAGGTTTTCCTTGATTTAAGGAAACCCTAGTACTATTCTCTATGGATCACGTGCCTTAGTTTTTCTTCTATATATGTCTTTCTCCTATTATGCATTTCATTATGGCTTCCTCATCTCTGATCGAAGAGGTATAAACTCTATAAAAGAAAAACCTTTACTTTTTTAATGAAAATTCTCAACTTTCTGAGGAGAATGCTCAACTTCGCGAAAAGTTATCTCAATTGCGTAAACTTTTGGAGAAGACAAGGTAGAAGAAACGTCATTAAAAATGGGAATGGGCGGAGCTCCGCTAGCTCAACCCTCATCTCCAGGAGGAGAGGGCTGATTTGCTTGAATCAGTATGCCGGTTGACCATCGCTACAGGCAAATCGCATTCTGCGACCGAGCGAGCCGACAGGTACCGTCAACGCCTTCACGAGACTGAGCGCGAGTTGTGGCGTATTAGACGCGTCCTATCTTCTGATAATAGGATTTCCTCATCTCATCCATAATGTTCTCATAGTTTAAGATGGTGCATTTCTATGTTCTGTAATTTTCTGCAAAATTTTCTTCGTCAATGTAGTTGTAACTAAATCTGCTGGGTTTATAAAAACTTTGGTATGTTTTCGAATATTTTTTCTTGACTGTTCTTATAATACGCATTTCTCTTGGCCAAACCAGGCTCGAATACCTGTCTCTTAATACCTTGGTTTGATGCTCTTAGGATGTGCCTCTTTTATTGTATAACTGTAAAGGCTCATGTCCTTTACTAACGATCAAGCTAGGTTTGGGGCTCATTCCCTTAATTGATAGGTCGGGTCAGGGGTGTTCATCCCTTATTCAATCAGGGGTTAGAAATTTTCCAGATAACCAAATCAAACCTTTCAGGGCAGTCAACCTTAGCTCGTCAGGGCTAGAAGTTTCTAATGATCAAGTCAAGATTCCTGGGGCATCTGCCAAAAGCCTGACAATCGGGTTGAGATTTCTGGGGCATCCGCCTATGGCTAATCAGAGTGTAGAAATCTTTACTGCCACTCAGTTAAGGTCTCTGGGGCATCTTCCCTTAGCCAATCATGGCTTAAAATTTTATCGACAATCAGGTCCAGAATTGTGAGGTATCCGTCCTTAGCCAACAAGAGCTAAATTTTTTTACTGATGATCAGGTCAGGTTTTTGGGGCATCCATCCTTAGCCAATCAGGGGTAAAAAATTGAAAGACGATCAGGTCAGGTTTTCAGGGCGTCCGCCCAAGGCTAAAAATTTAACTGACGATCAGGTCAGGTTTTCAGGGCATCTTCCCTTAGCCAATCAGGGCTAAAACTTTTACTGGCGATCAGGTTAGGCTTTCAAGGCATCCTCCCTTATCCAATCAGGGCTAAAAATTTGACTAACGATCAGGTCAGGTTTTCAGGGCATCCTCCCTTAGCCGATCAAGGCTAAAATTTTTACTGACGATCAAGTCAGGCTGTAATAAAATATGGATAAATTCAAACCACTATTTTATATGAGTAAGTATCATGCAATAACCTTACACATAATACTTTCATAGGTTTGTTACATTTCATGCTCGAGATACTATGACTCCGTCCATCTGTTCCAATTCATAAGCCCCCCCTGCAAGAGCTTTCATGACCTTATATGGCCCTTGCCAAGTGGCGTCTAGTTTCCCCTTGGTTCTCCCTAAGTCAGCTCTGCGCAAGACTAGGTCTTCTATCTGGAAATCACTCTCTGCTACTGATTTATTATAATTCGCCCTAATTCGTCCCCTCATGTGCTCCATCCTTACCGCAGCTCTGTCTCTTTTTTCTTCAATCAAATCCAGCGCAACCTGCATTAGTAGCTCATTCTGATTTACATCAAAGCTCTGTATTTGGTGGGTTTCCATGCTTATTTCCGTGTGAATTATGGCATCCGTGCCATATACCATGCTAAATAGGGTTTCTCTAGTGCTTTCTTTGGGGTTGTTTCGATAAGCCCATAGAATCGAACTTAGTTCCTCTACCCATTTACTTCGTGAATTTTCTAAACGTGCCTTAATCCACTGTACAAGGATTCGATTGGTCCCCTCAACTTGGCGATTTGCCTGAGGGTGGTAGACAGATGTGAAATTGCTATGTATATATAGGTTTTTGTACATTCATCAAAACTTGATTGACAAGTATTCCTAAATTAAATCTTATTGCTTCTTGATTGCTAAATCTTTGAATTTAGATTTAATTGCTTATTGGTTGCTAAGTATTCCTAATTTAAATCTGATTGCTTCTTGATTGCTAAGTATTCCTAATTTAAATCTGATTGCTTAAACCATTATAAAATCTGATTGAGTTGGATTGCTAAGAATTTCTAATTTAAACCAGTTGACTTGGCTTGACCTCTTTGGATTTTATTTATTTCAAGCGTGTCAATAGGGATATATGAGTGATTATCATCTTGGTTACATTTTATTTTTGGGGCATTGACCATATAATCCATAAGGGAAATAATTTATCGCAATAGTACAATATATTTTCATCTTACTAGTTACTCCATTTTAACTACGTGACAGACTATAATACCCTCACATTTTAACCTCTCCCCATATCAAGCATTATTGATTCAGCTCTCGACAATTACAGAAATATTAATTCCATACTAAATCTGGTAGCCAAAATATCAATCATCTGTAAACAAAAATATTAATATATATGGAATTAACATTTCAACCAAGAATATTCATTCCGTATATATGGTGTATAATGATAAGTGTACTGAATATCCATATCTCAATGACAGAAATATTAATTCCATATTTCTGTTTACAACATTAACATTTCAACATAATATATGGAATTAACACTTATCATTCCATATATATAAATATATATTATATTATTAATTCCATATATTATATTCAGCTCTCGAAAGTTATACTCATTCCATACTTAACTAGTGTACTGAATATTCTAGAGAAGTAGTATGGAATATTTTTGAAATCCCATATTAGTATATTTATTTCTTTGCATTTCATACTTCGCTAGTGTTACTGAATATTCTAGAGAAGTAGTATGGAATAGTATGGAGATTCCATACTATTGTATTTTTTTTTTTGCATTTCATACTTCACTAGTGTACTGAATATTCTATAGAAGTAGTATGGAATATTTTTGAAATTCCATACTATTGTATTTATTTCTTTGCATCTCATACTTTCGCTAGTGTATTGAATATTTTATAGAAGTAGTATGGAATATTTTGAAAAATTCATACTATTGTATTTATTTCTTTGCATTTCATACTTCGCCGTGTGTTAATCATTTTTTCGAACAGATTAACAAAGAGTACCGTAGGTGATATGAATGAGATTGTTTCCTGGTGGAATGATTTTGGATGGGCGAATCACCACTTCATACCATATAGAATTGTATTGCCATTAGTTTTAGATTCAGGGCAATGTAGTGAATTTAGCACAAGTTTTATGAGTATATGGTAAATATTTAACCTAAATGGGGAGAAAGCAAGTTAGTGGATTATATGGCAATTAGTGGTGATTAGAATGTAGTAAATGGTAATTTCCCCTTATTTTTTCAATAGAAACAAATATTGTGAAACACGTGAATTGTATATATTTTGGCAAATTAGCCCCCTATCCCGAGCTCCTGCCTGCTTCTTAGCCATAAATGTCACTTATTTAAACTAGAAGGTAGCAATTTTTCTTAATAATAACAATAATAATTATAATTATTATTTTTAGTAGTAGTAGCAGTAGAAAAATAGACAATTATTATTATTATTGTTATTATTATTATAAGTAGTAGTAGTAGTAGTAGTAGTATTAGTTGTAGTAGTACAAAATTTTCCCATGATCTTTCAAATCCTTCCCTTACCCATATACTATCAATTGTTCTCCACCAATCCCGAGCATCAGCTTCCATATGAAACACCACAAAAGTCAATTTTTGTTCTTAATATAATTTAAGGATAAAAAAATGCTCTTTGTTTTCTTAACCCACTCTTCGGCTTTAACATCATTTAGTTATCCCAAGAAAATCGATGGATCAAATCGAAGAAACCTTTACAGCACTCGGTCATGGGGTTCAAGGGTGGACCTCTAGGTAGAGGGTTAGGTACGTTTTGTTGTTGTAAGAATGCCAATAAATGTTGCATTACTTGCGTGTTTAGACCGGGTTCTTCTACAGGAGGGGATTAACGGGAAAGAAAGTACGAAATTAGATGAAATTGTAATTAAACTTCTCGCGCATGTGTTTATTAGAAATACAGAGGATGATATAGTGTGTCTTCACTGTACGTTTGTATGTAAATATAGGTTTACGTACATTCATCAAAACTTGATTGTAAAGTATTCCTAATTTAAATTCAATTGCTTCTTGATTGATAAGTATTCTTAATTTAAACCTGGTTGTTTAAACAATAAAATTATTGATTGGGTTGGATTGTGAACTCTGAACAATGCATATATGGAAAGTTCAAAACATAAAATCGTAAAGAATCAAATCTCCAACGGTTAGAAGATACCCAGTTGACTCGATTTTGACCTCTTTGGATTTTCTTGATTTTAAGCGTTTGAATAAGGATATATGAGTAATATCACCTTGGTTCCTATTTTTTTTTCTATAAAAAAAAAATATTGTCAAACACATGCTTGTATATATTTTGGGGAAATTTAGCCCCCTTATCCGGCCAGGCTTCTGCCTATGCCTCTGCCTTAAATTAAATGTCACTTATTTTATATAAAAGGCAGTGTTTTTTTTATAACATATATATAGTAGTGTATATATATATAATAGAGTGTATAGTAGTAGTAGTAGTAAATAGACAAATACTCCTTCCCTTTTAATTAAAGTCTCAAACTCAAACAACTAAATTATAAATTAAATGACTAATGTACCCTCAAATAATTTCTCTCCAACTCATAAATCACATTTAGATATCTTGCCTTTTCCAAGAGATTTTAAGATTGGAAAAGGAATAAAATTAGGAAAATAATTAAAAAAAGTATTTAAAACAATAATTAATTAGAAATATTTAACAAAATAGCACAAATATTAATAATTTGAGTTAGTTTCATGTGTAATGATTACAAGGATCCCTTCGTATGTGATAAAGCTCAAACCCATCCCATATAAAAGAAGAAACCAGCAATAATTCTGTAATTCGTATTTTTCTCTTTCATCCTCACTCACTACAAAAAAAAAAAATCGAGAATATCGATGGACTATTTCCGTCGGTAAGCCATTGGTGACGACGTTAACAACGAAAATTATCCGGTTGTGAAACCCTTGTTGGTAAAAAATTACCAATGGATATTTTTATTCCGTCGGTAAATGTAACGCCCAAGTTTTTATTTTATTGAGCTGAATTTTTCTTTTTATTTTATTTTAATTTTAATTTTATAGTTTATTATTATTTCTAGTCCAATAAGCCTTTTATTCAAATCCAATTACATTATATTTATTTTATTCTATTTTTACCAAAACCAAATTTAAACAATATTATTTTTATTATTTTATTTTATTTTACTAAGGCCCAAATTCAACATCATTTTGTTTACAAAATTCTAAACCCAAGCCCAATTTAAACCTTATAAACTTGGCCCAAACCCACCAAAATCTAACCCTAACCTTCCAAATATAAGAGTATATAAAGGAAACCCAGCCTTATCCCCACATTTCATGTTTCTACAGCCATAAACAACTGAGCTAAACCCACCATTCTGAACCTTTCGGCCACAAGCAAGCAGGTAAAAGGATTTTTTTTTTTAATTTTTTTTTTCATCTCTGTTCTACCTCTTTCCAAATCAAAACCAAAGCCAAACCATCTCTAACCATCCCTAACCCGAGCTCACCAATGGCCGCCAACTCCTAGTCACCACCGAGCCCGAGCACCATCGGCTGCCAAACCAAACCATCACCCCTGCCAAACCCAAAAACCCATGGCCCGACCCACGAGCACCACCCAACACCACCGTCCAAAACCCGCAACCAAACCCCCACCACTCGCCAACCCAAACCGCCAAGACCCGTAATCCAATTCCACTGACCCACGCCCGAGTCGCTGCCGACGTTTGACAGCCACCACAGCCCAATAATCCACCGTCGCAGCCACACCCGAGGCCCGAACAACCTTCGCCGCCGTCACGGCTTGCACACAGCTACCACCATCTCCACAGCCACCTTTCGCCAACACCACCCAACAGCCCGACACGCCGACTGGTTTTTGCCACCACGAGCATCGCCGGAAAACCCCAACACCACCAAACCGAACCCCAAACCTCTACAGCCACAACAACTCCAAACCCGAGCCGTCATACAATCCCGACTCAGTCGTCGGTCACAACAACAAAAACAGATCCTCCTGTCAACTCCCCATGTCGGAATTTTCTGAGACGGAATCGTGGCCCGAAGCCAAAACAAAAACCCGAAGCCATCCCTGCCGTCGACAGCCACTCTCGGTCGCTCCTCCAAAAACACCTTTTGTCGAGCCGCCACCAAGCCACGATAACCCCACGCAGTCGTCGTGGACTTCGCAGAAGGAGCAGGGCCGCCGCTGCCACGGGTCGCCATCACCGCCGCCGTCGCCGATTGCTGCTCTGCTAACCGCCGTCGCCGTCTTGTCTGTTCATCGGGCCCGCGGCCGCAGAGAATCGAAGGAGGGAAGGAAGGGAAAAAGGAAAAATTGCCAGGCCGGAGAGATAGAGGGAGAGGGAGAGACGCCTGAAAATCGCCGTCCAATTTCCGATGCCGCCGCCTAATCGCCGGAGCCGCCGTCTTCCATGCTGGGCCGCGTCGAAATTTGGAGAGGAAAGGGGGGAGAAACGGGGTCTAGCCGATTGGAGGAAAGGGAGAAGAAATTGGGGAGAGGGACTCGCCGGTCCGCTGCTGCCGTCGACGGAGTTCC
>BMAC01000567.1:994583-1023525 GCA_014905375.1 Phtheirospermum japonicum | reverse complement strand
TTGTGGGCGAGTGCAAGCGACGCTTGGCGAGGGCTGGCACGCGCTGGCTGTGCGCGGGTATGCGTGCGGGACTGGGCAGGCTTCGGCAGGCTTCAAGCGCTGGCGCGCGTTGGCACGCGTTGGCTGTGCGCGGTCTTTTTTTTTGCCTATGTTTAATGTTCTGGAAAGATGTCCTCTTAATATTTGTCTGCTTTTGTTGTAAGCTCTTTTTTAATCATCAATAAGTATGCTTATCAATATTTTGGATGTCTCTCATTGGTTACTTCCGCCGTGGACCCCGATTTTATTCAACTGCAAATTTATTTAATCAAATAAACATAGGGTATTACAATTAGGTGTAAAATTTTCGTAAATTGACGATATTCCAAACGCGAGGAACCGTCATGCCATCCAATTCTTCCAATTTGTAAGCTCCTCCAGATAGGACCTGAGTAATTCGGAAGGGTCCTTGCCATGGGGCATCCAATTTTCCCTTGGACTTCTCTAAATCAGATCTTCTTAAGATCAGGTCTCCAACCTGGAACTGTCTTTTCACAACAGATCTGTCATACATGGCCTTTACTCGCCCTTTGATATGGGCCATCCTTGTGGCAGCTCTGTCCCTTTTCTCTTCGACTAAATCCAGAGCGTCTTGCATCAAAGACTCATTCTGCCTCTCGTCGAAGTTTTGAATTCGATGAGTCTCCATGCTAACCTCTGCAGGTATCACCGCGTTCATACCATAGACCAGGCTAAAAGGCGTTTCTCCAGTACTCTCCTTAGGGTTTGTTCTGTAGGCCCATAAGACTGTGCTCAGCTCATCCACCCATTTGCCCCCAGCTCTGTCCAAACGAGTTTTAATCCCTTGGACTAGTATGCGATTGGTGACCTCTACCTGTCCATTAGCTTGGGGATGGTAAACAGAGGTGAAGTGCTGATCAATTTTCATTTTCGAACACCATGCCCTGATTCTAGAGCCCATGAACTGTGTTCCATTATTGGAAACCAGGATTCTGGGGACGCCGTACCTACATACCACGTTTTTCCATAGGAATTTCACAACTGCGTCTTCGGTAATTTTGGCCAAGGCTTCCGCTTATACCCATTTACTGAAATAATCGATTGCTACTATCAAGAACTTCTTTTGAGCGGGGGCCAGGGGAAAGGGACCGACCAGATCTATCCCCCATTTGGCGAATGGGCAAGGGGAGCTCATTGTCATGAGCTCCTCGGCAGGCCTGTGCATTAGTGTTGAATTCTTCTGGCATTTCTCACATGCGCGCACAAAATTTTCCACCTCCTCCCGTAGATGGGGCCAGAAATACCCTGCTCATAAGATCTTACTTGACAGAGCTCTGGCACCCATGTGGTTACCGCAACATCCCTCATGGATTTCTCTAAGGACCAGAGCTCCTTCTGTTCTGTTTAAACATCTCAGAAGAGGCTGACCAAACCCTCTTCTAAATAATTCTCCCTTATTTAAACAGAATCTAGCAGATCTGGTGCGTACCTTTGCTGCCTCTTTTTTATCATTTGGTAAGACTCCTTGTTCCAGGTATATCTTTATGGGAGAGAGCCATTCATCCTTCTCAATAACCGAGCCTACCTGCTCTGTCCCAAATTCCCCGCCTGCCTGGAGCAGGGTAATCACCTTTTCTTGACAATCTGAAGCCGAGCTGGCTACTTTTGCCAAAAAGTCAGCCCGCCCATTTTCCTCTCTAGGAATCTGGAGAACTGTTAACTCTTTCATTCCCCTGGCCAACTCCTTAAATTTAGTCAAGTACCTTTGCATATGTTCCTCCCTTGTCTCAAATTCTCCATTAATTTGTTTGCAAACAAGTTGAGAATCGACCTTGGCACACACATGATCCGCACCCAGGTCTTTTGCCATCTGAATACCTCTTAGAAGAGCTTCATACTCAACAGAGTTATTAGAGAATGTTGTTTTCAACCGGATAGCAAACTCAGTAGACACGCCTTCTAGATCAATCAGAACAATTCCTGCCCCACAACCCAGATTACAGACAGAGCCATCCGTAAAGATCGTCCATTTCTTTAACTCTTCGGGAAGGCCAGTCATTTCTTGCATGAAATCTACCAAGGCCTGAGCTTTAATCGCTGTTCTGGTTTCAAAGCTAATATCAAATTCACTTAGCTCGATTATCCATCTGACCAGTCTTCCCGATGCCTCTGGCTTATCCATGACCGTCTTTAAAGGTAAATTTGTTCGTACAATTATACTATGCGAAAGGAAATACGGACGTAATTTCCGGGCCCTTCCTACGAGGGCCAGTACTGCTCGTTCCACATCTACATACCTTACCTCGGTATCATGTAAGACCTTGCTCCAGTAATAGACTGGTTTCTGGATCTTCCCTTCTTCCCAAAGTAAGACAGAGCTGATTGCCTGTTGCCCTACCGATAAGTACAAAATGAGGGGTTCCCCTAGAACAGGCTTTGTTAGCAAGGTCATGCTAGCCAAATGCTCCTTCAAAGATTTAAATGCCTCCTCACACTCATCATTCCACTGAAATCTTGCTTTCTTCCTTAGAGCTTGGAAGAATGGTAGGCTCCTTTCTACAGACCTGGACACAAATCTACTTAATGCGTTAATAAGCCCCGCTAAGCATTGCATCTCTTTCACATTCCTAGGTGCCCGCATGTCCATAATTGCTCTGACCTTCTCGGGATTTGCCTCAATACCCTTTTCCATGACCATGTAGCCCAGGAATTTGCCAGCTCTAACCCCGAATGCGCACTTCTTGGGATTAAGCTTCATCCTATACCGTCGCAGAGTATCAAAGGTTTCCCGCAGGTCTTCCACATGTGATGTTGCTTTCACGCTTTTGACTAGCATATCGTCCACATAAACTTCCATGTTTCGCCCAAGTTGATTCTTAAACATCTTATCAACCAGACGTTGATAGGTGGCTCCTGCATTTTTCAAACCGAAAGGCATCACGACATAGCAATACGTCCCCTTTGGGGTAATAAAGCTGACCCTCTTCCAATCATCTCTAGCCAATCTGATCTGGTGATACCACTGGGATGCATCTATCATACTTAAGAGCTCACATCCAGCAGTAGAGTCGACAAGCTGGTCAATTCGAGGTAAAGGATAGTGATCTTTCGGGTAAGCACGATTGAGATATCTGAAGTCGATACACATGCGCCAGTCCTCCTGAGTCTTGGGAACCAAGACAGCATTAGAAAGCCACTCAGGGAATTGTATTTCTTGGATGTGTTTAGCCTTTAGCAGTTTTTCCACCTCAGCTTCTATGACAGCCTCCTTCTCAGGCCCGAAGTTGCGTTTCTTCTGCTTTACTGGCTTTGCCTCCGAGCTGATATTGAGGTGATGCTCTGCCACCTCTGGGTCGGTTCCTACTAGATCCTCTGGAGACCAAGCAAACACATCCGCGCTGCTTCTCAATAATGCCACTAGATCTTTCAAGGTTTCCGGATTGAGAGTTGTTCCTACTCGAAGGACCCGACTCTCATCCCCTGGGACTACTTCGACCATCATCAACCCTTCCTCTGTATTGGTCGGGTCTGTCTTTGGTGGCTCTACTCTGGCCCTTTTGCTCTGTCTTTCTTCCTCCTCATTCCTCCTGATGCACTCTACGTAAGTTTGTCGTGAGGCATACTGGTCACCCCTGACCTCTCCCGTTCCATCTTCCATTGGAAACTTCATCTTCATATGAAAGACGGATATAACAGCCTGGAACTGACTCAAAGATGGTCGTCCCAACATGACATTATAAGAAGAAGGTGCATCCACTACCAAGAAACGCACCGTTCTTGTCACCCTATACGGCTCTTCTCCTAACATCACGAGGAGCCTCACCGCTCCCAAGGGTTTCAAGGCTCCCCCCGCGAAACCCACTAGGGAGGTGGTGACCTCCTCCAGCTCATCGTTTATTTTCAACTACCTAAAGCAGTCATAAAACAAAATGTCGGCAGAACTCCCCGTATCCACGAAAATTCTGCGGACATTATAATTAGCAATAGTTGCAGTTATAACCAGAGCATCCATGTGAGGGGCTAAAATACCATCGCTGTCTTCTGACCCAAAACAGATGTTGGGGGTAGAATTCATTTGTCCTACGTCACGTGACTTTCGAACTAGGTCTCTCGCGGCTCTGACATAATTGTGTTGTGTCCACTTGGAATGCTCCCCAAATTCTTCTCCGGTAATCATCTGGATTTCTCCATGGATGACCTGGGTCTGATCAGATCTTCTCACCTCAGTGCACGTCCTATCTTTGTTGCCCCTGTTTATTAGGGACCGATCATAATTCCTTTTGCCAGACCTGACTTCTTCTCTCCTTATCCGAACATACTCCTTTAAATGCCCAGCCTGAACTAGCCTCTCCAACTCATCCTTTAGATGGGTACACTGGTCAGTGTCGTGTTCGTACTTGTTGTGGAAGCGACAGAAACGATCTGATTTCTCCTTACTGGGCCTCTGCGAGTAGGTCTTCGGCCATTTCAGGTCTGGATGCTTCTCGATTGCCTGCAAGATTTCTCCCTGTGGGGTTGCTAAAGGAGTGTATTTGTCAAAGCGAGGCCTCCCCCCAGACAGGTCTGGCCTAAGATTTTTTACAGCCCCCCTGTCCTCGCGATCCTGCCTCTCTCTCTTTCTTTCCCCTTCATCTTTAATCTTCAGAGCCTCTTCCAAATGGATATACTTTTCCGCTCTCTCCAAGAGCTCCCCAAATTTCAGAGCTGGTTTCACCACCAGCGACTGAAAGAAATCCCCTCATCTCAAACCTTGCGCTAGAGCATTCACCAACAGTTCTTCAGACGCAGAGGGAACCTCTAATTTAGCGGTTGTAAACCTGTTGATATAAGCACGGAGGCTCTCATTCTCTTTCTGCTTTAGACTTAAAAGTTCCAGCGGCATTTTCTGATATTTCCTGCAGCTTGCGAATTGGTATAAAAAGGCTGAGCTGAACTCATCAAAATTGCTAATAGACCTCGGCGGCAGCTGACTAAACCAGAGCTGCGCTGATTTAGTAAAAGTCATTGGGAAGACCCGACACATGACAGCGTCCGAAAATTTATGTAAAGATGCCGCGATCTCGAAGCGACTGAGATGGTCCCATGGGTCTGTAGTCCCATTATACTCGAAACCTAGGGAGCGATATGAAGTCGGAACATCATCTCGCATGACTTCCTCCGTGAACGGCGTACCCCGTCTCTCTGGAACTATGCTGCCAGTCGTCATCTTTCTCTTAAACTCCCTCACTTCTTTCTGTAAACTCTGCATTTGTGCAGCCAGACCTGGATTAGTCTGGTCTGAAGTCTCACTGTCCGAGGTGGAGAAGTGCTCTTCCCCATCATGCAAGGGAGCCCGATCTGCGTGCTTTCCTCGCAATGGCTCCGTTCCCATCACCGGGGCAGTCCGTGCTGGTGGTGTGTTGGATGGCGGCGTTGCCATCTCCACGAATTTCTTCTCTACTGCCGTCTCCACGGCTTTGCCGATCAGCTCCGAGAGCTGCAAGAGGAAGGATTCGTTAAATGAACCACCCATGGCTGGCACAGATCTACTGAGCGGGGGCGGCGTGGCGCCTGGCGCAGTTCCTGTTGATGGCGCTGTCTCTCCTGGCCCCATTGCCGACGTATCTGTCGACTTGGGCATCCCCCATGGTGCGGCGGAACTAGGGGTTCCACCAAGCTCACCCACCAAGTTCCGCCGTAAACCATCTGAAGCCATGAAATAGACAGAAAATCTCACGTCTTAACTTGATCGCCTTCCCACAGACGGCGCCAATTGTTTCAGCCCAAAATGTGAGCTACCTGAATAACACTTGAAAGCCTCAGAGCTTCCTGAACCTACACCACAAAAACAGATTAGAAAGGACCACCGGTGGTTTTCCGGTGGAAACCTCTCCGATGCTTAAGTCAGTAAGTGTTTGAGGTGTTTTCCAGAAAAATAAGAAGGAATGACCTACTACCCTCAGCCTTGGGGCTGAGACATTTATAGTTTTTCCTAGTGGGGACCCCAGCCGGGATCCCAGGAGCACACGCCGCGAATCTCGGGCCGTTATGCAACAAATTCTGACAAGTGGCCCCACTTGCCTCTCCCTGGGGAGCCTGAGAAACAGGTCTTCCTCCACTCCGCGTTATACGAGCTCTGATATTTCCACAAAATTCACGGAGCCAGACCTGTAGTCCTCCAGCTCTTCTTGTCTTTTATGTTCCTGTCTCTCAACAGATCAAGTGTTGCTGTAGTTGAGGAGGATCTCTATTTCTTAGAGGGCTTAACAAGGTCTGTAACCCAGACCAGGCGAAACGCCAATCCCCGAAACTTCGGCTCGGCATAATCCTCAGGCTTAGTGATCTCCTCAAGATAGCCACTTTCAGGAGGGGATACAGACAATAATCACCTCTTGCTGATATTCCTGACGTCAGCAGGAAGATTATTTATGTCTCTCTCTAGGACAGAGCTTCTCTAGCCCTTCCTTAATGTGTCTAACTACTCTAAGCCAGAGCTACCCCAAACCGGGTCTGGCGCACATGTCGCCCTATCAGCTATTTTCCTCCACCTTATATCCTTGGAAGTCTGAGAGAAATATCTAAAACTCTTGTCTTTACAACAATCCCAAATTCCGAGGATAAGAATGGTAAACAACAGCTTTAATTGGAGACAGTGCGCCATGGCCTCGCTTGTGGCAGGTTTTGGGGCAGAGAAAATATCTCTCGGGCTAAAATTTTAATCGACCCAAATCAAACTCCAAATAAAAGCCAAGTAGAAGGGCTAAATCTCATATGACGTCACCGATGGATGATTCTGTGTATTTTTCTGCCTATAGACCGCGAAAATTGATCGACTGACTAACTGAGGGTTCCGGAGTTCTGCTGCCAAGCAGTCGATCGACTGCAACGCAGAGGATGTGTGATTTTTGTGAAAAAAGAGACCATTTTTCCTTTGACCAACATAGAGATGCTTACCACCGATTACGCACAAAAAAAATCCTCATTTTGGCTAGTTGGGGACCGTGACAAAGTCCCCATCTCTTCAAAACCCAGTTTCCATTTTCTTAGATTAGATTTTTAGTTTAGTTTCAATCATCAATGTAATTATAGTGTAATTTGGTGTGGATATTATCCAAGACTGCACACCTCTTGGAGATTTGGTTCTTGCATCTTTTGGTTGGGTAATGATAAGTCATTCCTCTTAATTTATCGCTTTGTAGTTGTTAATTGTTGTTGTTTTCTTTAATTACTATTGTAGATTAATGATTACTAAAATGTCTAAAGATTTTCTTATGTTGTTGAGTTTGTTCTTCATTTCATGTTCTTCATGTTCATCATTTACTGTTTTTGGCAAAACCCCAATGAAGATTATTATGAGTTCTTCAAGCTTTTTTCCAAATTAAGAAATTTCTTAATTTTTTTAGAAATCATGTCTAGACTCATAGTTTTTGTTATCTTATGCTTGTATCTTTCAAGGTACTCTTCCCTCTTTAGTTAATTTCAAACTTTAAAATGATGTTATTGTGTTCAAGCTTCAAAGATCTTCAAGTTTTAATTATTTTAACTTTCAATTGATGCAACTAGTTTAGAAATTATGGGTTTAGGGTCTAGGTTCATCTAGAGCCATTAATTGGAGTTTGTTGAGGCTCAAGATTGACAAACCTGAGAATTGGTATTGACGACCCCCATACTTGATCGACATTTGGGATTGAAAACCCCGAATCATGGATTAAGTGCTCGGCAAAAACCGATTAATCATGGAGACGAACCAAACACCCTGAACCCTCATTTTTCATTATTTTCATTTAAATCACTTTTAGTTCTTGTCTTAGTTGATTAGATATCAAAGATCCAAAGCAAAATGAATTACTCATTATTTATCATAGTTAGTTAGTTTTATCTTACTTCACGGAAATCAAACGCGAAATAGATTCCGATTAGCCTTCCTCAAGAGACACAACTCGGGATTTGCCTTCTTCGATAAATTTTTGGCACCGTTGACGGGGAAGGCTAAAGTTCGCGCATTTTTGTGTTTGCTTTTCATGTCCGCTTATTGTATAATTCGAATTGTCTTGTTTCTTGCTGGTACGTTTAATCTCGTTTGTTGAGTGTTGTGATTTGTAGCTACATTGAAGACCTCAACCCGCAACTTTGAATATCCGAGATTAATTCGACTGAAGATGGCAAACTACCGAGCTAGTTTGCCATATGATGACCCTTATATCCAAACTCCCGATTACCCCAATTCGTACACCACTCCTCCAAGCTATCGGATCCCTTTGATTTATGATGACCCATACACCTTACCTTTTGATTATCGAGTTCCTCCATCTCATTATGACCCGTATGCTCAGAGCGGTCGAGAATGGGCCCAACCTTTCAATTACTTTGGCCCAAGCCCTTCATATTCTCCACCGGTTTCATATTGCTATAATCTGAGCATGGATCCTTATGCACCACCTCGTGATTTTTATCATCTGGGTTTTGAAGATTCATATGCTCCACTCGCCCCACCTTCTTCTTACCCGAGCTTTGACTCATATGCTCCACCAATCCATGATTCATATTCTTCGAGCTATGAATTTTACAGTCTACCCACCTCAAATTCATATACTCCGAGCAATAATCCTTATACCACAGTTTCTCAAGATTTGTCTATGTCCCAAACCCAGACTTAGAATCTCTTTTAGCCGAGCTCGTGGATGCGGTTCGATAATTACATGAACGCCTTGCTCGCATAGAGACTCAAATTGAGCAAATTGCCAATGATGTTGTCGAGCTAAAAAAACCTTGTCTTGAGGAGATACCCATGTTTGATGTGGTGGATCCCACCTTTGTTAATGGAAATTCAAGCTTTGACGATCTTTTGAAAGAGGTGTGCAAGGAGGTGGAGTTGGTGGGTGAGGAGAGGGTCGGAAGTCGGCGTTACCCCTCTCGTGCTTTTTGAAGATGTTGTAGAGGAATGTGTAGGGGAGTCGGCTTTGGGGATCCCAATGACACTTGGAGTGTTGAGCTTACTTGCTCTTTGTGAGGATGATGAAGTTGTGCCGGTTTTGGAGGATGTGGAGATACTCGAGCCTCTTTTACCACCCTATGCCTTATGTCTACTTGAACAAGAGGTGGTTGAAGAGGTAGTGGACGATTCGTTCGATCATAGTCTCTTGTGCCCGACTATGGCTACTTCTAATGTTGAGAATGAGGAGATGTCGGTCGGGGAAATAAAGGAATATGTTGACCTATTTTGTGACGATCAAGTTTTGGTGGTCCACTACTCACTCTTCCGACCTCTGAAGCAAGCCCGCACTTTTGTTATTTTGATCTTGCGGCTTGCTCGACTTGCCCGTTATCTTGATTCTTATCACCCGGTGTTTCTTCTAGAGAACACCAAGGCGTGGCACGATCGCCACCTCTTCTTGGATCCCAGATAGCATCGCTCGTATAGATCGTCAAGATATAGACGTTAAAGTAGCGCTTATTGGGAGGCAACCTAATTATTTAACAAAAAACAACTCACCCCTTGTTTTGTAGGTTTTGATTGCCTCGACCGCCCGTGGACCACAAACGTGCTCGGCTCTTCATCACGGAATCGACTCTCGGGGCTTACTCTCTTTCCCTACTTTTTACCTCAAGTATTTTATGCTTAATGAGCAACGGGGTCGTTGCTCGGTTCAAAGTGTGGGGTGGTTGGGAAATCTATGGAGTTTTAGGGGCTTGTATGCTTGTTGTGTGATTTGAGCCGTTTGCGTTTATTTTTTCTTGGACCCTTAGTGAAGTGACACGGTTTTGATGACTTGGTTAGAGAGTTTAGATTTTCGATCGGATGTAGTGGACTTAGGTAGCTTAACTTGTTGGGAACTTTGTCGGCCTTAGCTTTGTGCTATCCTTGAGCTCAAATTAGAACTAGTGCCTCAACTAGCCCCATTTTCTTACACGCTTTCTATAGGATTATTATGTACTTTTTCCTTTTATTTCCGGAGAGGTTTCGAACTCCGCACGCTTATTGAGGAAGTTTAGGTTGCAAACTATAACGAGTCTCGGAGTGTTAAACGCTCACGATTGTAGTAAATATACGAAGTTCGTATTGAAAAAAATTAAAAAAAACACAAAAAAAGAGAAAAGGAACAAAAAGAGAAAAGAAAATATATCATCAATGGTCCTTGGTTGATAGTTGCACCTTTGTAATAAGTTTTACGACTCTTGAACATTCCATCCCGTCTTTTTCTTCTTTTTAAAATTTTGTAAAAAAAGCGTAGATGATTGGGCTAGTAGGGAGCCGATTAATGGATCGAGCGTGGATAGACCTTAGTTGGGTAAGGACGGGGGGCCCTACTTGGGAGGGTTACCGAATACTTTTAGGTTCCGGGAGTTAATCTAAACGTTTTAGCACAATGCTTCCTTGCCGTCATTTTGTTCAAGCTAACAAGCAAGTTGATGCATACAACTCTTATACTTATGCATTAGTTTTAAGTTCATTCGGTGGGTAGATTTGTAATTTTTAATTGTATTTTTCCTTGAGGACAAGCAATTGTTCTAAGTGTGGGGTAGCTGATTTGCACATTTTTGAACATTTTTTAACGATATTCTTGCGGCTCATTTGTGCCTGATTTCCTTGTATTTATGTAGTTTTGGAGTCCACTTGACATATTTTTCATCATTTTAGAATTTGTAGTGTTTTATTTGTTTTTAGTAGTTTTCCTTATATTTTATTACTTTTTTATTATTATTTATTAGTTTTTGTTTTGAAGGTCAACTTTGGTCAAAGTGGGACAGAGACGAGGTCGGAAGATGATTCAAACCCGAGAAATTCATTGCCAAGCCTCGACATATATTTGGTGCGAGGATCGACCGGAAACGACGAGAAATGTGGCCATATTCATGGTCGCCTCACGCATTCGCTCGGTAGATATATAAGTTGTCATAATACAAGCATAACTCCAAAATCACTAGTGCCATTTGCCTCCATCTTATATCATTGTAAAGATGAGAGAATTATATAAAAGTCTTGTCTTTACAACAATCCCAAATTCTGAGGATAAGAATGGTAAATCACAACTTTATAAGGAGACAGTGTGCCATGGCCTTGCTTGTGGCAGGTTTTGGGGCAGAGATAATAACTATCTGGATAAACTATTAATCGACCCAATTAAAATGCCAAATGAAATCCAATAGGAAGGGCTAAATTCCATATGAAGACACCGATGGCTGATTCCGTGTACTTTTCTGCATACCGATCACGAAAATTGATCGGCTGACTGACTGAGGGTTCCGGAATTCAGCTGCCAAGCAGTTGATCGAATGCAACGTAGAGGATGTGTGATTTTGGCGAAAAAGAGACCTTTTTACCTTTGACCAACCTATAGATGCTTCCCACCGATTATCCACAAAAGAAATCATCATTTTGGCTAGTTGGGGACCTTGACAAAGTCCCCATCTCTTCAAAACCCATTTTCCATTTTCTTAGAGTAGATTTTTAATTTAGTTTCAATCATCAATGTAATTGTAGTGTAATTTGGTGTGGATATTATTCAAGACTTGGCACCTCTTGGAGATTTGGTTCTTGCATCTTTTGGTTGGGTAATGATAATTCACTCTTGATTTCTTGCTTTGTAGTTGTTAATTGTTGCTGTTTTCTTTAATTACTGTTGTAAATTAGTGATTCCTAATATTTCTAAAGCTTTTCTTATGTTGTTTAGTTTGTTTTTCATTTCATGTTCTTCATGTTCATAATTTACTATTTTTTGCAAAACCCCATTGAAGATCATTATGAGTTCTTCAAGCTTTTTTCCAAATTAGGAAATTTCTTAATCTTCATTAGAAATCATATCTAGATTCATAGTTTGTTGTTGTCTTATGCTTGTAGCTTTCAAGGCACTTTTCCCTCTTTAGTTTATTTCAAACTTTAAAATGATGTTATTGTGTTCAAGCTTCAAAGATCTTCAAGTTTGAATTATTTTAATTTTCAATTGATGCAACTAGTTTAGAAACTATGGGTTTAGGGTCTAGGTTCATTTAGAGCCATTAATCAGAGTTTGTTGAGGCTCTGGATTGACAAACCCGATAATTGGAATTGACGATCCCAATACTTGATTGACATTTGGGATTAAAAACCCCGAATCATGGATTAAGTGCACGACAATAACCGATTAATCGTGGAGACGAAACAAACAACCTAAACCCTAATTTTTCATTATATTCATTTAAATCACTTTTATTTCTTGTCTTAGTTGATTAGATTTCAAAAATCCAAACCAAAGTGAATTACTATTTATTTATCATAGTTAGTTTAGTTTTATCTTACTTCACAGAAACCAAATGCGAATTAGCTTCCGATTAGCCTTCCTCGAGAGACACGACTCGGGATTTAACTTACCACTCTACAATTAAATCCGTATTATTGCGAAGATGATTTCTAAAACTAGAGTGTTAAGAAATCTTCGATCGATTTTTGGCGCCGTTGCCGAGGAAGGCTAATGGTCGCGCATTTTTGTGTTTGCTTTTCATGTCCGCTTGTTGTATAATTTGAATTATATTGTTTCTTACCGGTACGTTTAATCTCATTTGTTGAGTGTTGTGATTTGTAGCTACATTGAAGACCTCAACCCGCAACTTTGAATATCCAAGATTAATCCGACTGAAGATGGCAAACTACCAAGCTAGTTTGCCATATGATGACCCTTATATCCAAACTCCCGATTACTCCAATTCGTACACCACTCCTCCAAGCTATCGGATCCCTTTGATTTATGATGACACATACTCTCCACCTTTTGATTACCGAGTTCCTCTCTCTCATGATGACCCGTATGCTCCGAGCAGTCGAGAATGGGCCAACCCTTTCAATTACTCCGGCCCAAGCCCTTCATATTCTCCACCGGTCTCACATTGCTATAATCCAAGCATGGATCCTTATGCACCGCCTCGTGACTCTTATGATCCGGATTTTGACGATTCATATGCTTCACTCGCCCCGCCTTTTTCTTACCCGATCTTTGACTCGTATGCTCCACCAATCCATGATTCCTATTCTTTGAGCTACGACTTTTACAATCTGCCCACCTTAAATTAATATACTCCTAGCGATAATCCTTATACCACAGTTTCTCAAGACTTGTCTATATCCCAACCCCTGGACTTAGAATCTCTTTTAGCCGAGCTCGTGGATGCAGTTCGACAATTAGATGAACGCCTTGCTAGCACGGAGACTCAAATAGAGCAAATTGCCAACAATGTGGACGAGCTAAAACAACCTTGTCTTGAGGAGATGCCCATGTTTAATGTGGTGGATCCCACCTTTGTTGATGACAATTCAAGCTTTGATGATCTTTTGAAAGAGGTGTGCAAGGAGGTGGAGTCGGTGGGTGGGAGAGGGTCAGAAGTCGGCGTTACCCCTCTCGTGCTTTTTAAAGATGTTGTAGAGGAATGTGTAGGGGAGTCGGATTTGGGGATTCCAACGGCACTTGGAGTGTTGAGCTTACTTGCTCTTTGTGAGAATGATGAAGTTGTGCCGGTTTTGGAGGATTTTGAGATACTCGAGACTGTTTTACCACCCGATGCCTTATGTCTACTTGAACAAGAGGAGGTGGAAGAGGTAGTGGATGACTCGTTGGGTCCTACTCTCTTTTGCCCGACTATGGCTACTTCTAATGTTGAGAGTGAGGAGATGGCGGTCGGGGAAACAAAGGAATATGTCGACCTATTTTGTGATGATCAAGTTTTGGTGGTCCACTACTCACTCTTCCGACCTCTGAAGAAAGCCCGCGCTTTTGTTATTTTGATCTTCCGGCTTGCTCGACTTGCCCGCCATGGTGATTCTTGTCACCTGATGTTTCTTCTAGAGAACACCAAGGCATGGAATGATCGCCACCTCTTCTTGGATCCCGGATAGCTTTGCTCGTATAGATCATCAAGCTATAGACGTTAAAGTAGCGCTTATTGGGAGGCAACCCAATTATTAAATAAAAAACAAATAAAAAACCCAACCCTTGTTTTGTAGGTTTTGCTTGCCTCGACTGCTCATGGACCATGAACGTGCTTGGCTCTTCATCACTAAATCGACTCTAGGGGCGTACTCTCTTTCCCTACTTTTTACCTCATTTCTTTTATGATTAATGAGCAACGGGGTCGTTGCTCGGTTCTAAGTGTGGGGTGATTGGGAAATCCTTGGATTTTAGGGGTTTGTATGCTTGTTGTGTGATGGTTGTGTGATTTGAGCCATTTGCGTTTATTCTTGCTTGGACCCTTGGCTAAGTGATGCGGTTTTGATGACTTGGTTATAGAGTTTAGATTGTCGATCGGATGTAGTTGAATTAGGTAGCTTAACTTGTTGGGAACTTTGTCGGCCTTAGCATCGTGCTATCCTTGAGCTCAAATTAGAACTAGTGCCTCAACTAGCCCCATTTTCTTACACGCTTTCTTTAAGATTATTATGTACTTTTTCCTTTTATTTTCGGAGAGGTTTCGAACTCCGCATGCTTATCGAGGAATTTTAGGTTGCAAATTATAACATGTCTCAGAGTGTTAAATGCCCACGATTGTAGTGAATATACAAAGTTCGTATCGGAAAATAAAAATAAAAAAGAAACAGAAAAAAAGAGAAAAAAAAAAGATAGAAAGAAATGTATCGTCAATGGTCCTTGATTGATAGTTGCACCTTTGTATTAAGTTTTACGACTCGTGCACATTCCATACCGTCTTTTTCTTCTTTTTAGAACTTTTAAAGAAAGCGTAGATGATTGGGCTAGTAGGGAGCCGATTAACGGTTTGAGCGTGGATAGACCTTAGCTGGGGTAAGGACGGGGTGACCTACTTGGGAGGGTTACCTAGTACTTTTAGGTTCCGGGAGTTAATCTAAACTTTAGCACAACACATTCTTGTCGTCAATTTGTTCAAGCTAACCAACAAGTTGATGCATACAACTCTTATACTTGTGTATTAGTTTTAAGTTCATTTGGTATGAGATTTATTGTATTTTTGCTTGAGAACAAGCAATTGTTCTAAGTGTGGGATAGTTGATTTGCAAATTTTTGTTTGTTTTTTTACGATATTTTTGTAGCTCATTTGTGCGTTATTTGCTTGTATTTATGTGGTTTTGGACTCCACTTGACATGTTTTGCATCACTTTAGGTTTTGTAGTGTTTTCTTTGTTTTTATTAGTTTTCCTTATATTTTATTAGTTTTTTTATTATTTATTAGTTTTTGTTTTGAAGGTCAACTTTAGGAAAAGTGGGACTGGGACGAGGTCGGAAGATGATTCAAACCCGAGAGATTCATTTCCATGCCTCGACATATCTTTGGTGCGAAGATCATCCGGAAACATTGAGAAATGTGGCCATATTCATTGTCGCCTCACGTATTCGCTCGATGGATATATAAGTTATCATAATACAAGCATAACCCCAAAACCAATAGTGCCATTATATCATTGGAAATTTGAAAGAAATATCTAAAACTCTTGTCTTTACAACAATCCCAAATTCCGAGGATAAGAATGGTAAACAACAGCTTTAAGTGGAGACAGTGCTCCATGGCCTCGCTTGTGGCAGGTTTAGGGGCAGATACAATAACTCTCGAGATAAAATTCTAATTGACCCAAATTAAACGCCAAATGAAATAAAAGAGGAAGGGCTAAATTTCATATAAGGACACCGATGGCTGATTCCATGTATTTCTCTGCCTATCGACCATGGAAACTACGATTGACTGACTGAGGGTTCCGGAATGCTGCTGCCAAGCAATCAATCGACTGCTTTCCAGTCGATCGACTGCAACGCAGAGGATGTGTGATTTTGGTGAAAAAAGAGACCATTTTGCCCTTGACCAACCTACAGATGCTTCCAACCGATTATCCACACAAAAAAAAATTCCTCATTTTGGCTAGATGGGGTCCTTGACAAATTCCCCATCTCTCCAAAACCCATTTTCCGTTTTCTTAGATTAGATTTTTAGTTTAGTTTCAATCATCAATGTAATGTAGTGTAATTTGGTGTGGATATTATTCAAGACTTGACACCTCTTGGAGATTTGGTTCTTGCATCTTTTGGTTGGGTAATGATAATTCATTCCTCTTGATTTCTTGCTTTGTAGTTGTTAATTGTTGTTGTTTTCTTTAATTACTGTTGTAGATTAATGATTCCTAAAATGTCTAAAACTTTTCTTATGTTGTTGAGTTTGTTCTTCATTTCATGTTCTTCATTCTCATAACTTACTATTTTTGGCAAAACCCCATTGAAGATCATTATGAGTTCTTCAAGCTTTTTGCCAAATTATGAAATTTCATAATTTTCATTAGAAATCATGTCTAGTTTCATAGTTTGTTGTTGTCTTATGCTTGTAGCTTTCAAGGCACTTTTCCCTCTTTAATTTATTTTAAACTTAAAATGATTTTATTGTGTTCAAGCTTCAAAGATCTTCAATTTTTAATTATTTTAATTTTCAATTGATGCAACTAGTTTAGAAATTATGGGTTTAGGGTCTAGGTTCATTTAGAGCTATTGATCGGAGTTTGTTGAGGCTCGGGATTCACAAACCCGAGAATTGGGATTGACGACCCCAATACTTAATTAACATATGGGATTTTCAACCCCGAATCATGGATTAAGTGCTCGGCAAAAACCGATTAATCGTGGAGACGAACCAAACACCCTAAACCCTCATTTTTCATTATTTTCATTTAAATTACTTTAAATTATTATCTTAGTTGATTAGATTTCAAAAATGCAAACCAAAGTGAATTACTCTTTATTTATCATAGTTAGTTTAGTTTTATCTTACTTCACGAAATCAAACGCGAAATAGCTTCCGACTAGCCTTCCTCGAGATACACGAGTTGGGACTCAACTTACCACTCTACAATTGACTCCGTATTATTGCGGAGATGATTTCTAAAACTAGAGTGCTAAGCAATCTTTGATCAAGTCCATTAGTGTAATTTTTCTGGTATCACAAGTCCCTAGTGCTCCTGCAATCCGAGCGAGCTAATCAGCCCGAGTATTATCAGCATGAGGCAAATGTTCCAGTTTAAACTCCTCAATACGCATAACTTCTTCTCTTTATTTCTTTAAATACACCGCCATACGTTCTTCTTTCACCTCAAAAGACCCGTCAAACTGACGTGCTACCAATTGGGAGTCCGTATAGGCCCATACTTTCCTTGCATCCAGTCGCTTGCCATTTTCACACCCTGCAACACCGCCTCATACTCGAATTCATTATTAGATGCCTTGTATCCCATTTTTATTGCAAATTCCAAATTTACAACTTCCAGGAGGGTTAACACAATCCCCAATCCATCTCCCGATACCATAGTCAATCCATCAGTATGCAATAACTATGCCTTTATGTCATCGCCTCATTCAGATGGGCGTACCATCTCCTGCAAGAAATCCGCCAACACTTGTGCTTTGATGGCCGCCCTAGTTTCATATACCACGTCGTATTCACTCAATTCCACCCCCACTTTACTAGCCTTCCGGACACGTTTAGATTACTCAGGACCTGCTTGAGGGTCAGGTTAGAACGTACCTTCACCTTGTGGCTCAAAAGATATGGTCGTAATTTCCTTGCTGTACAAATTAGTGTAAAGCCCCCTTTCTACAGCTTGGAATAATTCAACTCAGCACCCCACAACATCCTGCTAATATAATAATAGGTTTTAGAGTACTTGCATCTTCCCTAATGAGCACCGAACTCACTGCGACCTCTCCGACCTATATATACAAGATCAGGTCTTCCCCCGACATCGGATTAGTTAAAATTGGTATCTCCGCTAAGTATTCTTTTAGATTATCAAACGCTTCTGCTGCCTCCTTGGTCCATTCGAACTTGGACCCTTTCCTGAGCGCCCTGAAAAAGGGGACACCCTTCTATGCCGACCATGAAATAAAATGATTAAGGCCTGTAATCTAACCTGTAAGCACATGTATGTCCCGCACCGTTCGAGGATGTGGCATCTCCAAAACAGCCCACACCTTCTCAAGGTTAGCCTCAATACCTCTCTCCGTTACCATATACCCAAAAAACTTTCCTGATCGCACGCTAAACGCACACTTCTTTGGATTGAGCTTCATCCCGTACTATCTAAGTATAACAAAAAAATTTCTTAAGTCTTCCACATGGGGTTATGCTTTCATACTATTCACCAACATATCATCGACATACACCTCCATAGTGGACCCCAACAGGTCCTTAAACATTCTATCCACCAGTCTTTGCCCCTGCATTCTTCAAACCAAAAGGCATAGACACAAAATAGAACATTCCTGTTGAGGTAACAAAGCACACCTTGGGTTGATCATCCTTTGCTAATGGTATTTGGTGATACCACTGTGAAGCATCCATCATACTTAATAGCACGCACCCTGAGGTTGAATCCACAAATTGATCAATTCGTGGCAGAGGATAATAATCCTTTAGGCATGCTTTATTCAGATCATGAAAATCCACACACATCCTCCACTTTTGTCCTGGTTTAGGTACCATCACAACATTAGATAAGTATTTTGGAAAATGGATTTCCTTAATGTGGCCTACCTTCAATAGTTTCTGCACCTCCTTCTCGATTACTTTGTCTAGTTCAGGCCAGAAATGCCTTATCTTTTGATTAACCGACCTCGCCTCCGGATCTGCATTCAGATGATGTTGCACAACCTCTGGGAATACCCCTGTCAATTATCCATCCCAAAGGCAAAAATGTCTCAAAATTCCCTTAATAATTTTATCAGATCTTCCTTCAATGTTTCTGCCATCAAGGTTCCAATTTTCGTAGTGTACTCTAGGCGACCTTCCTCCAGCGAAATCTCCATCAAATCTTCATGTGGCCGAACAGAATCTTCTTGTTCTTTCATCTTCTTTGCACTGAGTATACCCTCGTGCACTTCCTCACCCCTCTCTCGCTTGTTCTCACTCAGGCCTTTTCTAACTGTCATCTGGTAACACGACCTAGCGACCTGCTGCTCATAGAGAACTTCCCCAACTTTATCTCCCACCGGATATTTGATACTCATATGATACGTAGACGTTACCGCCTGGGAGGCGTTACGAGCAGATCGCTCTAATATTGCATTATACGCCGACCTCCCATGAACTATCAAAAATTTCAAATTTTTCTTTGCTTGTAATTCGCCTCTTTCTAATACCACTAAAATTGTTAGTTCTCCCTCCGTAATCACTTGTGCCCCATTGAACGCATATATGGGCGTATTCACAGGTCGCACCCTTGCCTACAATTTCATTTGTTCAGGCAATCCGTGTGTATTATATTAACAGAACTTTCGTTATCCACAAAGATTCTCCCGACCTCATATCGTGCCACCCCGACCTCAATAACCAGCACATCATTATGATCTTCCTGCAGCCCGCGCCGTTCGACAGGGCCAAACGAGATGATCGATGCTATTTTTTTATGGTCGCCTACTTATACTAGCAACCTCCCATGTCCCAGGCCGAGCCGATTTGGCGTGTTTCTTTCGTGCATTATTAATATCACCATCCGTTGGCCCTCCCGGAATCATGTTTATCCTCCCTTTCTTCCTTCCTGGCCCATCCTGTCCCTTGTTTCCTTGTTGTGGCTGCCTCCCAACCTGGTTTTGAGGCGGATCTCTCGGGGTGGTGGGGGCAACGTCTGCCTTGGCTCCCTCGGATCTCTATCTTTGTATATGACCTCCTTCAAGTGTCCGACTTTTATAAGCCTCTCGGTTTCCTCCTTCAGATGTCAACACTTCTCCGTGGAATGACCGTAGTTATTATGAAACATGCGAAAGAAGGCTGACTTGGTATTAGTAGGGAGCTGTGTGCGAGTTTCTGGCCATTTTATGTCATTAGGTATCAGGCGCTCCATGATAGTGAACACATTAGCCTGAGGATAGATCAATGGTGTAAAATCCTCGTCCCTCCAGTCTCTCATATCTAACTCAGGCTTTACTCTGGCCCCAGGACCCGGGGTTAGGAGACCGCGTACTATCTTTCTGGGATCCCTTCTGATTTCCCTCTTCGATATACTGCCTCCGGTCTCCGCGACCTCTCCACCAAATCACACACGATGCTCCTCCTCAGCCTCTTCTACCTGTATATATTTATTACACCTCTCCAAAACCTCATCGTATGTCCGCGCCACTTTTTTGATTGAAGATTTGCGTAAATCCTTCCTCCTCAATCCTTGATGTAATGCCCCTACCTTCATTTTATCTGTAGCAGTGGGTACCTCTAATGTGGCACTAATGAACCTGTTGACATACAATATTAAACTTTCATCTGGTCGCTGCACCATTATAAAAAGTGACTGTGCAGTCTTTATATTTTGCTTTACGCTGGAAAATTTCTTCAAAAAGACCGCTCACATCACTCGAAAGCTTGTAATCTTTCCCCTAGCCAGTTGATGAAACCAGCTTTGTGCGATCCCCCTTAAGGTATATACAAAGGCCCGGCATGCCACATCATCCGTATATCCGTGTAAAATCATCTCATTCTCAAAGAGATGTACGTGCTCTACTGGATCCGTCGTCCCACGATATTGAAATTCTAATGTTTTATATCCCATAGGTAGCACAGCCCGTAATATATCATCCGAAAAGGGATGTCCTTTCTTTTAATCAAACTTTTCTTTGCCACCTACCTTTGTAAGGCTAACAATGCCTCCTGCATTTTTCTGAATGCTTTATCCCCTGGCCCGACTTCATTCTCTCCTTTTTCCTCATGATATTGGCCTCGACTCTTTTGAGATTTTTCACTGGATTCACCATCCGTGCTCGAGGTCTCTGTTCCACTCTCACTAGCCTACTGCTATACCGTCGACCTAGATGTCTATAATGTGTTCTCCCTACCTTCAGATTCCTCCCTCTCTTGTTTTTATACTTTTGAGTGTGAGACTCTAAAGACGAGGTAGAGCTAGAAGAGTCCACACGCTTCCGCTTGCTCAAGCTCCCCCTCTTCCAACAAGATAATCTCCACGACATAGATCCTCCACTTTGTTTCGACTTTCTTTTTACCGATTTCTCCTCATGCCCACCGTCCGATTTATCATATTTCTCCTTTACAGTACCCATCTCGCCTGCTAGATATTTGTTCAGATCTTCCTGTTTTTCTGGGGGTATAAACTCCATAATCCCTTCTAAGAATCCTTTATTGGTTTGACAAGGCTTATATTTGGGTAATTCTTTCCACTCATTTGTCCCTATGTAGGCTGGTTTCTAGGCGATAACTTCGGCGACCTCGCTTGTGGATCTCCTTCAGGTTCCTTTTCTTTCTGTTGTTTTGGCGAAGGTGGTGGTGTGCCAGCCAGATTTTGGTTCACTGGTTCTTCTTGGGGAGGTGTCAATTCGTCCTTTGCTTTTTCTCCTTTGTTGATTTCCACTGTCTTGTTCTTCTTCTTCGATTTACTTGATCTAGGACCGAAATCCAAGATCTTGAGTAGTATGTTTCTTTCCTTCATATTTTGCTTGCGAATTTTCTCACGTATTTTGCTCAAGAACTCGATGTCCCTCTTACCCAAAGACGGCGCCACTTGAAAAACCAAAAAGATTGGTTACCAAGAATAGGGGGTACTAACCTCGAATCTGAGATCAGCGACCTGAATAGTAATGAATAATATTACAACGACCTGATTGATCTCCAAAAGCCTCCTGGAGACCTAACCGATCCTGCAAAACAACACCCTCAGCCAAAGCGGTGGACGGCCACGGCGAAGGCCCTCCGATGCTTAAGTTAGAAAGTGAGAGAGATATTTCGAGAGCTCAGAACGTAGGATTAGATCAACTTAGACTAAATGTGAGGCGTGAACCCCCTTTTTATAGACAAGAGAAGTGTTCTGATTAACGCATATTTGTCCTTATTTTTATTAGTATTTTAGTTTGTTTTTCTTATTTTTTTTGGTATAAGTTGGGTAGATTAACCCTAATTTCGTAACTTTATACTTCCAACTCATTTTACCGTATTATGGTCTAAATTAATGCAAATATGTGATTATTCTCTATTTTTCATCTTAAAGCTAAGTAACCGGAAGAGTTCAACGCATAAGAGACGAAGTTCAATGAGTAAGAGATGAGAATCAAGCTTTCCAGCAATGAAGTAGCAAAAATTGGGAGTTAGCGGCAACCATTACCGCTATCTTACCGCTGAAGATAGACAGAGAGCTCCTAGACCAAAATAACGGTAACTTTAGCGGTATCTTTATACCATTGGTTACATCTTTAGGAACGACAAAGAGGTTTAGCGGTATACTTAACGATTACTTTCTTACAGCTACGGATGGACAAAGACTACTTAGAGAGGGTTAACGGTATAGTTAGCGGTAACTCATACCGCTAAGTCTTACCATTACCTGCCCAGAAATGCATTTTTACCGTAACTTGTGCTCCAAGACATGAGAAAACTATATAAACCAATCTCTTAATCCGTCCAAAAAAAGACACATATCACCACCATAATCCTAATTTCGGTCCTTAGGCACCAAAATAACATACTTTTACATCCCATATCATAACAAAAGATCAAGATCGAAGATTCAAGAGTCACAAGTTCCAAGCTCCAATTTTTAATTTGTGATTTGATTTTCGGCCAAGATCTACGCGATTTCTCCGGAATAGCTGGAGGACTTACTGCACTTCTTAGTTCAAATAAGTATTCTAAACTTTTCAATTGCTTTCTTAGTTTAATTCATTCAATTAAGTAATTATTTTTATTATTGTTCTTGAATTATTTTATGCTTCAAACCTTAGTTACTTTGGATAATTGGATTCGTAATCTTTCATCTTAATTTAGTTTGATAAATTTATGCTTGAGTATTGGAGATTTAATATTATTCATGCTTTCATGCTAGTTAGTCACTTTTACGCTTTCCATGATATTTAATTCGTTCAAGTTATTTGATCCCGTTTACGTTTTGTTCATGATAATTGCTTTTCGTTTATGCTAGTTACTTTCATTGAGTTTTATGCTTTTAGACTCGTACATGCTTTTTAGATTGATTTCTTGGAAGATAATTCATGATATTAATTTCTAGTTGGTTAATTAGTTCAAGTATCTTAGTTTTCATTGATGTTATTGTGTTTTAAATTCTTAGAAAATCAAAACAAGCAAAACCCCCAAATTGTAAAAGTCTTCGTGTTACATTGTGATTAAACAAACATTTGAGATTCCGATTGCATGTTCCTTTAGATCGACTCGATTTAACTTACCAACCTGCATGCGAACTCGTACTTTTGCGAGCGACCTTTTGAATAATTGACAAATATTTATAAAGTAGGAACACAAAAGTTCGAATCAAAATTTTGGCGCCGTTGCCGGGGAACACAAACACAAAGGTTTCAAAATAATGTTCGTTCATATTATTTGCCATTCAACCATCTATTTGTATAACTAGGATTAGTTTTGCCATTCGATACGTTTGATTTGTTGTTGAGTGCATGCAAGGTAGAAGATCACTTCGAATCAAACTTGCACCATTCATAGATAACCTTCATCGTTCCAATTAAGCAAGACCTCCTCATATTTTGGAAAGAGATTCGTCTGTCACCACTAATTTTGTTTGCAACATAATTCCTGATACGATGTTAAGACGAGAAAATTTTGTTCACAACGATAACATGAATGATCAACCACTTAGAAACCCTCTGATCCATCTTAGAGACGAATATGGGAGCGAACTAGTTCGCCCCAGAGGACCAGCACAACCACGTGGGTATTGGGAAGCAATCCAGTGAAATGTGATGGACAGGAATGAAGAACAAGAGAGAGGTGAAAATAGAAATAATCTTCGCTACGACCAAGATACTTATTCAGAGAGATCCTATCTCAGAGATGAACAAATTGATGACTGGCTCGTTAACCAAAACAGCCACTACAATGAAAGACACAAGTATGATAGAAACTACGCGAGACCTAATAATCAAGAGAGACACCCTATGGGGGCGCGTGAACCAAGACAACAAGATTTCACGACTCCTCAAGTACGCGCCGAGGGACTCCTTCAGGTACGCGCCGAGGGACAACGACATTGTGCACGCCTGTCAGCCACTGTTACTTTCATGGCGTATGGTTCGAGTCCCCGGGCGATAGAGAGGAGAGAGATAGCCGATAATGCAATTGTGGGAGAATGTTGAGGAGAATGAACAGGAAGAAGAGGACGACGATGACGACGAAGAGAATGAGGCTCACGAGGAGCCGCAGGTAACCGATGAGGGAGTTACTGGGCATTATGGTGGGACCACGTATGGATCGACCGGGGAGTCATCAAAGTGGGGTCGGCCCGAGTTCGATGCCTACTTGACTGATTATAGGGAGTTCACGACTATTGTTTATGACCGACTCTCCGGGTTTGAGTACGATGCCCAGGCTGCTAAGACGGATGCACGCCTCGCCTTTCAAGAGGCTCGTGAGTCGAACGAGAAAGCGAGGTTGGTAGTGATGGAGGCTAGACGTGGGAATAGAGAGGCCCAGTTCGCTCGTGAGGAGGCTCGCCGAGGAAGAGAGGTGAGCGAGGCCAACAGGGATATGCTGACTAGTTTGACAGCCAATTTTTCCAGATTTATAGGACGATGGCCTCCTACTCCACCTCCTGATGACGCCCCCCTCCAGGGTCCACATGATCATATGCCACCATGGCAGTGATGTTTTATTTGCATTTTTATTTTATGTTGGACAATGATTTTTTTTTTCTTGTTTGCACTTTTTACTTTTATTTATTTTTGTTGTTATTTTGTTTTCGGAGTTTTTGTTAAGGGAAAATTTCAATCACGAGAATCGAGATGATGGCCAATTGCACGACATCAACATGAGCAACTCTACTTTTTAAGCTTTCAGGGAACTTTTTCTTTTCCTTACCTCGTTTAATTTTATTGTGCTTATGGAAATCAGGAGATTGCCGAATTTTGAGGGAGGGGGAGGGTCGAGTATGATTTGTATTTCGTTATTAAGTGGAATTTGAATTCTTATGGCCTGTAATAATTAGTAACTTCTCATGATTAATTACTATTTCTGCGCTGAATTGTGTTTGTCTAGCTTGCCAATCAAAGTTAACTAAGTATGATTTGAGGTTTTTGTCTTTGAGCGTGTATAAGTGCATAATTTTTCAAAAGCAACAAAATTAGTTATATATTATAAAATGATATTTGGACGCAATTGATTTTGCAAAACCTTAAAATAGCGTCAATTCAAAACTTTTCATGCAAAAGCCAGTGAGTAGCCTGAGTGTTTATAATCTTTGCATGTACTTGAGTGAGTTCTATTTTGAGATCTCTTTGAAATCACTATGTGTAGCTAGCTTTGAACATGACGTTAAGGCTTAGAAAAAACCCTTATTCCAGCCATATCCATATATATTAGCCACTATAAATTCCGAATGAGCCAATCATAGCCAAATAACCCATTTCCTATAGCCATGAGTGTTTTTGAGTCTCCTACAATCATTAAAAGCGTGGGGTAGGAGTTAGTTATTTTATTGGTTATTTTTGTTTTGGAGATTTTATCAGGGATTTATGAAAAAGTTGTAATAAAGGATCACCATCTTTCAAAAAATTAAACCTTATTCCGGCCATATCCATATATATTAGCCACTATAAATTCTGAATGATCCAATCATAGCCAAATAATCAATTTCATATAGCCATGAGTGTTTTTGAGTCTCCTACGATCATTAAAAGCGTGGGGTAGGAGTTAGTTATTTTATTGGTTATTTGTGTTTTGGAGATTTTATCAGGGATTTATGAAAAGGTTGTAATAAAGGATCACCATCCTTCAAAAGAAAAACCATAAAAAAGAATAAAAGGGGGATAAAAGAAACATAATAAGATGGATGGTGAATCGTGTTTAGTCATTGCCAACGCATATAAAGGCTTGTGTTAATTTTTATGACGCATAATGTTTAAGAGGCAAGAGTTGTGTTTGAAAAGAAGAAGCGTGTCATAAGCTTCTACCTTGTTTAAGTGGTTTGTGCGAAAGTCGGTTTACGGTTTGCGAGTTGATAAATAGCCTAAAAATAAAGGCTACGTTAGTGAGAGTTTAGTGAGGTTTTATTTTGAATGAGATAAAGCACATTGCTTCGTGACTAAAATAGTTTGGTGAGTTATTGATCACGTTAGATCGTGAGTTAGCCACACGACTTATATATTCCATATCCGTCCAAAGAGCCTACATTACAACCCGAAAAGACCTTTTCTAACTCTTTGTTGGTTACACACTTAAATGCGATGGAGAAGTTTTTGATTTTCGGTTCTTGCTTATTATGCTTGTATTTTGATGAATTGAGTGTAAACACGTCCCTATAAAAAAATCTTGAGTGCTTGAGCGTACACATATATATTATCCTTTGTGAGAACACACGATTTGTTTATGAAGCGACAATATAATAATGGTCGAGCGTTTGAGGTTGCGTCGCATTTATCTATATTTTCAAGATTATCTATGTAGCACGACACGACTCATTGCTTGAATTTATTTTCAGTTTGGTTATTCTTTGAATCTATCGTTTGTTCGAGGACGAACAAACCAATAAGCGTGGGGTAGTTGATTAACGCATATTTATCCTTATTTTTTATTAGTATATTAGTTAGTTTTTCTTATTGTTTTTGGTATAAGTTGGGTAGATTAAGCCTAATTTTGTAATTTTATACTTCCAACTTATTTTTCCGTATTATGATCTAAATTGATGCAAATAGGTGATTATTCTCAAATTTTCATCTTATAGTTAAGTAACCGAAAGAGTTCAGCGCATAAGAGACGAAGTTCAATGAGTAAGAGATGAGAATCGAGCTTCCGGCGAAGAATTAGCAAAAACTGGGAGTTAGAGGCAACCATTACCGCTACCATTACCGCTATCTTACGGCTGAAGATGGACAGAGAGCTCCTAGACCAAAATAACGGTAACTTTAGCAATATCTTTATACCATTAGTTACATCGTTAGGAAACAACATAGAGGTTTAGCGGTATACTTAACGATTACTTTATTACCGCTATCAACACTACTACGGATGGACAGAGACTACTTAGAGAGGGTTAATGGTATAGGTAGCGGTAACTCATACCGCTAAGTCTTACCGTTACCTGCCCAGAAACGCATTTTTACCCTAACTTGTGCTCCAAGACATGGGAAAACTATATAAACCCCTCTCTTAATCCGTCCAAAAAAGACACATATCACCACCATAATCCTAATTTTGGTCCTTGGGCACCAAAATAACATACTTTTACATCCCATATCATAATAGAAGATCAGGATCGAAGATTCAAGAGTCACAAGTTCCAAGCTCCAATTTTTAGTTCGTGATTCGATTTTCGGCCAAGATCTATGCGATTTCTCCGGAATAGCTGGAGGACTTACTGCACTTCCTAGTTCGAATAAGTATTCTAAACTTTTCAATTGCTTTCTTAGTTTAATTCATGAGATTAAGTAATTATTTTTATTATTGTTCGTGAATTACTTTATGCTTCAAACCTTAGTTACTTTGGATAATTAGATTTGTAATCTTTCATCTTAATTTAGTTTGATAAATTTATGCTTGAGTATTGGAGATTTAATATTGTTAATGCTTTCATGCTAGTTAGTCACTTTTATGCTTTTCATGATATTTAACTCGTTCAAATTATTTGATTCCGTTTATGTTTTGTTCATGATAATTGCTTTTCGTTTATGCTAGTTACTTTCGTTGAGTTTTATGCTTTTTAGATTCGTACATGCCTTTTAGATTGATTTCTTGGAAGATAATTCATTATATTAATTTCTAGTTGGTTAATTAGTTCAAGTTTCTTAGTTTTCATTGATGTTATTACGTTTTAAATTCTTAGATAATCAAAACAAACAAAACCCCCCAAATTGTACAAGTTTTCGTGTTACATTGTGATTAAACAAACATTTGAGATTCCGATTGCATGTTCCCTAAGATCGACTCGGTTTAACTTACCAACCTACATGTGAACTCGTACTCTTGCGAGCGAGCTATTGAATAATTGACAAATATTTATAAAGTAAGAACAGAAAAGTTCGAATCATGTTCCCCAAGCTAGGGTTTCCTTCTCCCACTACAATTCCATAAATACCCTGACCGACTTAGAATTAGGATTTCTCATGTATGCTAAGTTCCCATATATAATAAACCCCTCGCTTAATTTACCAGAATAGGTCTGGGCCTGTGATTCTTTTAATATAATTCATCGGGAGCCCACAATACCATCCATATTAGCCCATTCGGGCATAATATTTACAAAGCTCAATACCGAGCTACCAGATAACACCGAGTTAGAAAATCATAAGAGGTTGCCACTCTATATGAGAGCTCACCCTCATACTTCAGGTCGATACTCTATAAACCAGCCCGCCCACCTCTTAGAAGGAATGTTCCTTCCAAGAAATAAGGTCGCTTACCATAAATACCATGGCACCTTGGCACGTTTTCGCCATTGTCTCTGTTTTAATATCATGTGCATAGAGCTAATAAAAAGGCCTCACAGTGTTGTGAATATATGAGTTCTATTTGTGCTAATTTATAGAGGTTGTAATCTCCATGATGATGTAAAATCCGCAATCTATGGGATATGATTGTAAGTTATGACCAATGTTTTAATATTCAGACCGGACTGTTTCAATCGGTTTGATCTCAAGCAGGCATCGAGTCCGATCCGATACCTCCATAAAACTAGGTTAACGATTTAAATGCAGAGAACCGGTGAAAACCATCAAAATCGGAGAACTGTGTGATATTCAACCCCCAGTTCTCCATAACTAAATGGAAGTAAAGAATAAAAAGGCATAAAACATGTAAAAAAAAAACCACTCCCAGACATCGCCTCTCTCCAGATCTCACATCTGTATATATATAACTCTCTTTCTCCATCTTTATTTGTATATATCATATATGCAATCAGATTCATTTATGTGTATACATATTTTTATTACCCTCTATTGTGTGTGTTTCTGTATGTGTCCTTGTGTAAGCCATTGTGAATGTGTGCAGTGCACTTGTATGTGGGTGGGTGTAAAATTGACTTGCAATTTATATA
>BMAC01000567.1:961681-990095 GCA_014905375.1 Phtheirospermum japonicum | reverse complement strand
AATACCCTCAAATTTCCATTTGTGAGGAAGTCATCGATTTGGCTTTCATTTGAGAAAGAGTAATACGAGCAATGCTTGACGATAGCGAGTTTATGTTGATATTTCCATCTTATTAATAAGGATAAGTACAAGGATTTTTCTTTTTACACAATGTTCATTGCGTGTACACTCTCGATTCTTTTCGTTGTTCGAGGACGAACAAACAGATAAGTGTGGGGTAGTTGTTTTGCATGTAATTATTGTGTTTTTCCTCGTATTTTTAATTAGGATTTTATGTTGATTTTAGTAATTTTTGAGACGAGTTTTATTAGGTTTTTCGTTTGTTTTCTCGTTTTGTTGTTTTTCGTGTTTCTTTTTGATTTTCTACTTAATATGATTATTTTAATCTTAATTAATTAATTTTATATTTAAATTAGGTATTTTGAAGTATTCTAATCTTTATATGGTCGAGCATGGGCTTACGATTGGAGTTTTAGCGGAACCAGGGCTCGAATTGAAGAAATGTGGCTGACACTGGGTACGTGATATGACACTGGGTTACCCAGTGTCCGACCATGCCTGCTGTCACACGGTCAACTTTACGCCCAGAATTTTTCGCGTCAATCGCCGACCATGCGCGGCCTGATTGCCCAACAAGCACAACCAGTCAGCCTACTTACTCCTTTTCCGATAATCGTATTCGCCACAGTCATTACTCGTGTCTAAGGAGGATCCGAGTTATCTCATTGTATGCACAATTACGCAAGCGGAAGACTTAACACACGCACACGACAAGCACACACAACATTACGGGGACGAATCCCCAACCTTATATATTATGCCTCGAGTTCATATACAAGGAAAGGCCTTGGCCGACAACTCGAATCACAAAACGCCGAGCCAAGCCTAAACGATCCGCCTAACATAAAAGCTATCGGATGACAACCCCATCCGCTAGGCATATCGGCGACGGTTGCACACCGCCGCCCAGGTAGCCGGAGCCACCTCCGAGAAGCCCTACCACCGATCCGTTATCTTCGAACCATGGTCATGCCCTCATGCTTCTCCTCCGTCGATGACCGATCAAACACGTATCGTCACTTGTGGCCTGAAACCGCCAAGGTAACTGCCACCGGAATGGGAGCACCACCCTCGCCCTCGTATGAGTTTGATTCTCGCACTCTCATCACTTTTCTTGTGAAGGCCGCGGCCTTATTTATACAAGCAGGGTCAGTAACCGCCAAGGTAACTGCCCACTCGACCAGGTCAAGACACGTGTCATAACCGTCGGGTGATTAGGTCAAGGTTCCGCCTTAACCCTAATCTGGGAACCGCCTCGTAACTGCTATTTCTGCGGATCTTCATGGCCGGGTCGGATCCGCCCGCCATTTTTTGCCCTAGTGAGAATAACCGTCACCAGCTACTCCGCACTTAGCTGCTCGTGCCTGCCGACACTCCGCGTCATGCTCTCATGTTTCAGTGCCTTCCCGAAATTCTGGTCAAAGTGCTATAACACCTTGAACCAAGGTCCGACCCCTATCAAGTAAATACCATCGCGTTGAGACCGTGCGCTCGAGAGACATCTCTCGCGCACATCTTCGAGTCTTATCCGCCATGTCCGAGTAACGCCGGCACTTGTGCGAATCACCGCACAGCGCCTAGCACAATTGCTACCTTCCTTCGGCCATTGCCCATCACCGCCCACATATGCTCGAACACCAGGTTACCCGGTGCCTAGTCTCGCCCGCATGTGCTGCATTATCTTAAGCCAACATCGAACACATGTCCGAACCTTGCCCACAAATGCCCACAAGCTCAAGCCAATCATGCGGCTAAGCTAAAACCGAAGCCAACATTCGACAAACCCTCGAAGTATCATCATTTTCGACGTTGGCGCACGCCATGCGCGCCAACCCGAGTCACCCGGCAGCGCCTGAAAGTCACCCTGTAACACCTGTCGAGAGCCGCCGAGAGCTGCCGAGTCCCACGCGCCATGCTGCCGAGACCTGCCGAGCGGTCCTACCGACTCTGGCCGAGAGCTGCCGAGCACCGAGAGCTGTTGATCGACTGCCGAGCGCTGTCGATCGACTGCCGATATTTGCGCTGACTGCTCGATAGAGAGCCCGGCCCAGCGCCGAATCCTGCCTGAGAGCAGTCGATCGACTGCCGAGCCAGTCGATCGACTGCACGCGGCGCCTGCCGACACCTGCGCACACCTGCCGAGCGCCTACCGGCCACGCCCGCAAGCTCCTACCGACAGCTGCCGACCACGAGCGAGCCAGCCCGCCCAGCGCCGAGCCATTTCGGCCCATGTCGAGCCACCTTGCAATTTTGCCAAGCCAATCAAGCCCAACTCGACCCAAATGGTCTATTTTGACCATTTTGGGTCAAATTTGGTCAATATATTGAAAATCCAAGCTCATATGGCATAATTGACCCATTTACCCCTAATTAACTTGTATAAATAGAACCTCTCTTTCATTTTGTAAGAGACCTCTCATTTTCTCCAAACCCAAGCTTAGGTTTGGGATTAAAAATCCTCTCTCTAGTTTTTAAGATCTAATTTCTCTCTCTTAGGTTTTAGATTCAATTTCAAGCTTTGTTGTAATTTCTTTTCTGGATTTAGATTTACTTTCATGCTTGGCCTTGGGTTTTTAAGCCTAGAAGAATCCAAATACTCCTTTGGATTGTTACTTTTGATGCAATTTAATTCAAGCTTGCTACTCTTTCCTTTAATTCAAGTAAGTTTCATTTCAATTTCATGTTTTATGCTTTAATTCCATGCTTTGTTCTTCATTTCCATTCTTGTTCTTCATGTTATGATTTTAGCCTTAGCACCTTGAATTCATGATGAAACATATGAATTGGCTAAGGAGTCTAGATGAGTGACACATCTAAATCATAAATTGGCTCTTGGATCGTCTTGATTTTGAGTTTTTCACATGCTTTATTTTGAATTTTGTTTTTATGCATAGTTTTAGGTTAAATCTTAGATCTAGGTTTTGTTTCTTGTTATTTTCCTTAAAGTTTTGAACTTTCTTATTAATTTCCATTGATCTTTACATCCATGCTTTCAATTTTTGCTAATTTGCATTATTTAGGATTTTATGCATAGTTGTACCTTGTGCTTGCATGCTTGTACTTGGTGAAACATTGCATTTTCTTGCTTATTTTCATTACTTGCTTGCATTTTCAATTAAGGCATACGACAGAGGCATTCTACCTACTTGCTATTTCAATTCTTAGGATAGTTAGCTATTTTATTTGCTTTATTTTCATTTTCCTTTTAATTTTCCAATCTTGAAACACATTGAATCCTTCAATCGAATCGATTTCCGATAATACCAAGCCAAGAACCCGTTGATTTATTTCAACACCACTAAGAATCTTCTAACAAAATGGCTTCGTTGCGACTCGGCTTGGTTAAGGCTTTCGATTTAATTGTTGTTTCTTTGTGTTTTTAGCTTTCTTTGTTATTTGACATTTTCTTGTGTAGTATGTTAGGCACTTGTGACTATGGTGGATACATTCCCGACATGGGAGGGCATGGTGCAAACCATTTCGGGAATGAGATGTTGTATAATGGCCTTGGCAACGTGGGAGGGCATGGTGCAAACCACATTGCCAACGGTGGATTTGGTTATGGGCAACCCGGCATGGGAGGGCATGGTGCAAACCATGTCGGGTTTAATGGTTTCTTGGGCGTGAATGGTTCCTTGGGTGGTTATGGAGCTCCGATTCCCTATCCGAACGAGCCAAGAACCCGATGATATATTCATCACCACTAAAACTACAACTTCAGGGTTCTATATTATGATATGTACACAGAATTATATATACAGCTATAAATCTAAATGAGTTGGGGGTCATTTGAAACAAAGGGACTTTATACTTTCGGGATGCAGCGACCAGGAAAGGATGTAAGGGTAACCTAATCCCTGTTTTCATATATTCATCAAAAAAGGTAATATGGTTTTGAGGAGGGTGGTCTGGATCTGTTTTTCCTTCTTTGGGTACGACGCTTTTAATGGTTTCTAAGGGATTGAGAATTTCAATGAATGCTGCGAGCTTACTCCGATTTGGGAGAACCCAGGGATTGTCAACTATTTTTCGGGTGGCTCGCAGAAGAGGAAGCAGGTCAGCATGAGCAGACGACGGCACTACAGTTACAGGGTTATCAAAGAAAAAATTAGGGTGTGAGGTGGAGGGCATTTCTGGCTAATTTTCATTTCTGAACAACTATATCATGAGTGACTAATCAAAAATATTTAAAAATCTTGATTTGTGATGATGAGAATAAATGTATTATAAAATTACGAATGTTGTTGTAAAATACATTTTGTCTAATTATAATCTTTTTATGATACAGGTTAAAAGCTTTTAATACTATTCGATCATTGCAAAATATTTAGAATATATATATTACCTAAGGAATTCATACAACAACAATTATTAATGCACATAGCAATGCGAATTATAACATCAAGTAGTGTCAAACGTCTGTCAACAGAAAAGTAAATCGAACTACAACATCAAGACCAATATTACTTAAGGAATTCATACATCAACAATTATTAATACACATAGCAATGCGAATTAAAACATCAAGTAGTTCTAGCGAATTACAACATCGGAATCATGGAAAGATTATCGCCTTATCTAACATCAGTGCATGGAACTAGAACGTCCACTACCTTGTGATGTGCTAGCCACCTCTTGCGCATGGTATTGTTGTCTTGCGCGAACTTGTGGTTGGTCCATTTCGTTGGGGATCCTACTACCCCTGAGTCGTCCAACGGTTCATTGCCTCCTAGTGTCTGGATCATGAACCAATTCAGAACTTACTTCATCCCAGTCCTCCGCGTCGGGCATTGGTTCAAAAGCCCCAACAGAGTATGTACGTAGGTACGCAGCAGTTCTATAGGAATCTTGAACATGAACTCGAGAATTCACTCTGAATTTGGTACACACCTTAATTGCGTGAGAGCACCGAATACCATTACTCACCCATCTACCATAAGAGCATTCTGCGCTAGACAAGGACACTCGAAAGTTTCGAGCATGAACTGCTCCATCGACCCGTGCAGAAACTTCGGCCGTTTGTGCCACCCAAATATATCCCGTAACGTGGTAAGATGTCCCGACATGCTGTCTTGACCTGAATATGTCGTATATCTTATCATGCCAAAATTATTGCATGTTATCGACTCTTGTCGCATCGGCCAAGCGTGTATAAAGATTTTGTGTACTTTGGGAAAATGTGATTTGGACGAAAGTAGTTATTGGGAGCCGTCTAGCACGTTTCATCACTCCATTGATGCACTCGGACATGTTGGTCGTCAGGATTCCACCCCATTTGCCGCCGTCGTGGGACAGTGTCCACTTGCTCTTATCAATGTCATCTAAGTATGCAAATGCATCTAGATCAATGGCTTTAATCTGCTCAATTATTTTACGGAAGACTCTAACTCTGGGTTCTGCTCCAGCTTTGAAACACATATCCTTCAATTTCACAGACTTAGCATGCGTATTGAAGTTAGAAAAGACATGTCGCAAACAAAAAGTGTTAGAATAGAATGCCGGCACTCGTTGTAGTACACTAAGTAGTCCGGCATGTCGATCAGATATAAGACAAGCCCCTTCTATGTCGCGAATAATATGTTTTGCGACCATGTGAAGGAACCAATACCATGAGTTATAACTCTCTGAATCAACAACTTCATAAGATAGTGGCAAAACTTGTTGGTTTGCGTCAATTGCACATGCCATCAACAACGTGTGCTTTTACTTTCCAACCAGAAAGGGTTCATCAACACTGATCACTTTGTGACAATGTCTAAAAGCCTAGAAGATTTGTTTAGCCACTCCACCACTGTCCATGGTTTGTACGTCTGCAAGACCTCCATGTATTTTGGTAAATGTTGGACCGACTGCTCCCACGATCCGTACACATTTTCACGAGCTCGTCCCAAACCTTGCTATGCCTTGTGATATGGCACTTTATAACCATATTCTTGTTCGACATCCATCTGGACATGCAAAACGCCATATAACGGATCTTGCTCGATGTTAGTGGTAATGAGCATAATATCATATTTTTATACAAATTAAGGTGATCATGACGTGTAAACGATGGAAGACATTTGTGTGTAGAACCCAATCTTGTGATTTCCCAAACACCTTTTCATTTACAAAAACTAGCGCGGAGGCATCATCCGCATTCAAATGATTCGTTGATTAATGGATTTGGAATATCAACATGATTCTCCCCAAGTGGTTTTGACAACAAACAACTTTCCAAACCTCTGGGTTGCTCTGTACCACTCTATACTCACATTTGGCGACAAGCACAGAGTAATCTTTGACAGCCCACATCATATGTTTTTTATCTCTGAATATCATGCCTGTTCTCAACACTCCTTTGTCTTTATCGTAGTAGTAGTCCTGTCGAGGGACATCAATAAAATCAATAGCAATGTCTTCGTAGTCATAATCGAAAAATGGTATGTTCTTATAGAGTTTCGATCCTCTATCCACTCGTTTATAGGTTGTAGGTCCACGTTCAAATACGGTAGGTTCAAAATGATCTTCATTTAGTATGCAACCCCCCACCCCCACCCCAACTAAAAGAATTACTCATCAGTTTCATCACCATCATCTAGTTCATCTAAATTATTTTCAGTATCGCACCGTTCATCTGGTTCGAAGCAATTGACGGTGTAGTCCGAGATCACTAGTGGGGGAGAGTGGTGATGCTCGGCAGTATCTAAATTTGCATAATCGATAGCAGTTCTTCCACCCTCATCTCGTAGAGTTGATGCATACATGTCATAATCATTGCCAGAAGAAGTATTCGTCATATGTGCGATTACTTCTAAAATATACAAATGCCCCAAGAATAAATTAATAATTTCTCACAAATTAAATTATTTCCAATATTCACGTAATTAAAAATCTTTTCACAAATAAATAAATTCAGTATTCATAAATGATTAACAACTAAACATGACACCAATAAACTAATATTTTCACAAAATTAATATTCTCACAAATTAAATAATTTCAAATATTCACGTAATTAGAAATCTTTTCACAAATAAATAAATTCAACATTCATGAATAATTAACAACTAAACACAAAAGGAATAAATTAATATTTTCACAAAATTAATAGTTTTCTCATAAATAAATAAAATCAATTTTAATAATCTAACAACTAAACAAGAACCGAATAAATTTGAATTTTCACATAATTAAGAATTTCTCACAAAATAAATAAATTCAAATATTCACATAATTAATTATTTCATATAAACTCAAAATTTCACATAATTAAGAGTTTCTCACAAAATAAATAAATTCACATATTCACATAATTAATAATCTCATCAAAAGCAAATAAAATTATTTTTCATAAACAATTAACAGCTAAACACAAAACGAATAAATTTAAAATTTAACATAATTAACATATTTCTCACAAACAAATCAAATAAGATTTCATAAATATTCACAACTAAAATTCACAAACATATAAATTCTATATATAAAAAAAATTAACAATTATCAATTTCACAACAAATGAATAATTCATTCACCCAACAACAATTGGTTAAATCTAAGTGTAATTAATTAATTTTTTTATAAAAATAACTAATTTCTTGAAATAAATGAGAACTTGGAGTAAAAAATTACCTTGGGAGTTTGGAGCTTGAAACTTGAAGAAGCCTGGAGAAGCTAACCGTTGCTTGCTACTTCCTGGGAACCTTGCTGCTGCTTGGTGGGAGGAAATGAGAGAATATGTGTTGTGTGTTGTAGGGGTGTAAATGAGTCAAACAGTTTGTGAGGTATTCGATATCCGATTCGATAAAAGCTCGCTCGAGCTCGTTTAAAAAGGCTCGTTTAATAAACGAGCAAACTCTAGATTCATGGTATTCGGCTCGTTAGCTCATGAGCGGGTTCGTTAGTGAGTTCTAGAGTGAGTTTGTTATTAAACTCGTATAAATTAAACTAATAATTTGGTTTTAATTATAATTTTTATACTTGTTCATATGAAAAATATCGAAATATATATATATAATTATTTATTTACGTATCTTAGTAGGTGTATTATATACTTTAAAAAGTATTTTATTTTATTAATAATTAATATCTTTTGAGCTCGTTTAAACTCGATTAAACTCGAAAAAGCTCGCGAACCATCGATATGTTCGTTAAAAAAAGTTCGAGCTCGAACTCAATAATAAACGAGCAAGCTTAAATTCTCTAAACTCGACTCGACTCGGCTCGTTTACAGCCCTAGTGTGTTGTGTTGTTGCTGTGCTTCGTCCGAATTAAGGTTTATATTAGAATTTTTTTTTTCCAAATTAGGCCGGGTTGCGGGTGTCATTAGTGTCGCGCTCCCGAGTTTATTATTTTTATTTTTTATTTTTAAAAATAAAGTAACTCTGTAATTTCTCTTATAAATAAAACGGTCCTTGACGCGTTTGACACTCGCGTCCTGTTTTTTGGATTTTTTTAAAAAATTATTTTAATGGACATGACGCGTTTGTAATTGGCGTCCCAACCCAGAAATTCAAACTTTTTCCAAATATACATTATTTTAATAATTTATAATTAAATTTATATTAATTATTTAATAAACCGGAAGAATATGTACAAATGACGAAAAGAAAAGTAGAAAGGAGGGCATTTGGGAGGAGGAAACAAGGAAACAAAACGTTGTGGGCGCGCTGGAGCTGTTGGGACAAGTGGACTTTGTGGTCCCTTGGATAGATGGTTAAAGTAATTTCAAAAAAACGAAAGTAGGCCCATCGGACAAAATAGGTAGTTATCTAAATTACCTTTTGTTGATTTGTATAGGTACGATTGGGTGGGCCAACTGCGGGCATCAATACATTTATTAGTTCCATACCATGGGCGTATCACACCGCAATGGCCCCAATTCTAATCTGGACAACGTTATTCGAGTTTTATTTTAACTATAGTTATTACACTAAGTTTAACACTTTTGTATTATATGAGATTTATCAAAAGTAATATATATAAGATATTTTAGTAATTATAATATTTTAAATTTAAAATAAAAAATTCATATGATGTATTTTTAATTCGTGCATTGTATATGTCAAATTTATTTATTAATTACTGTTATTATTGAATAATTTTATATTTTAATACTTAAATTTAAATATATTAATAATTTTATTTACATACTTCAAAAAATTCAAAATATAACACATTATCAACATGTGTCTAATCTTTATTAATTAATTATTATTAAATAAATTTATATTTTAATATTTATATTAAATTAGTTAATAATTAGTAGTTACATGGTTAGAAAAATTCAAAAGATGACATACTCTCAACCCGTGTCGCATTGTTCCAGTGCCTAATCAACTTTTATTAATTATTATTATATAAATTTTTATGTTTAAATTGAATTCATTACTAATATATAGTCACATACTAAACTAATGAAAATAACTCGTAATTTAACTATATAGAATATTTAAAGTTCTAAGATTAAAACTTATTTCAACTTATATAATAAATACAATTTATTTAATTGTTTTCATAATCAAATTTTTTTAATTAAGATTATTTCACATATAATTTATCTTTTAATTGAGATACTACTTTAGATTTTTTTTACTAATTATATATGACTTATTATATTTTTATATTAGGAGAATAGAAAACATTGAATTAAATAAAAAAGCAAATATTGAATTAGACAACATATATAATAAAATAAATATATCAAATTAGGCAACATATATAAAAGGAAAAGATTAAATAGGAAAAATATAATCAAAGAAAAATATTAAATTAGACGGATATTAAGTTCGAATTACACATAAGCAATCAAGCACCACTAAATAAAGCATGCGAAGCAAACACCTAGGTTAGGAAGATTATACATAAATTTTTTTTATAATAGTTTAATACACGTGTATTGCACGGAATTTATCACAGGCCGCGGATATACGCACCCAAAAATATTTTAGACCAAAATAGTCATAAATAGAAAGACTAAAATAACCTTACCACAATATATAATTAAAATCGAAAGTGTATTATTATTATTATTATTATTATTATTATTATTATTATTATTATCACTATTTCGACCCAACACGGGCGCGAAGAAGAACGTTAGCAAGAAATCCCGCCATCGTCAGCCTCGTCCTCCCTCCCTCATCCCCGTCGACGACTCCAGGTACGCCGTCACCAGTGACGTCCCCAGTAGGGACCTCACCACCATCGACGCGAGTCGGAGATGAAGGCGAAATACTGCCCCTCAAAGTCCCCCTTGTCGTCGGTGAACCCGACGAACTTCGCCATAGAGTACATAGATCAGGTGGTGTCCAAAATATCCACGTATAGGAAAGTTAACAAGAGCTTCCCAAAATAGGCATTTTCCGATGGAACTGAACTTCATAGCTCCGGCGGTGGACTGGATCTTGTGAACATCGAACACAATTTTGGAGTAGTCGTACGCGGCATCTCTGGTGGCGGTGTTGGGAAATGTCGTGACAACGGCTGGCTAGTTCTTTTCAAGTTGATTACGTAGTAGTTTCTGTGTTGTCACTGTTTTAGTGCTATAAACTTGAAACGTAAAGATTGATCCAAAAGAAAAAAAAACAGGTAGAAGAAGAAAAGAATAAAATAAAGAAAATAAAAATCTGCAGTAAGAAGTGTGTAAAGTTTACCGAGAGAAAAAGATGGAGAAATTATTGAGTGAGAAATGGGAAGTGAAATCGAAGCTTTCATCGACAGAGACGTTGCAACAATGGAGGGATCTTTGTGGGTTTGTGAAGAACCCCAAGCGACGGTTCAGATTCACTGCCATTCTACCCAAATTTTACGAGGCTGATGCAATGAGAAAAACTATTCAGATTTTTACCATCTCCTTTTTACTTGTATGATGTCTGAAACTAATCTGTTCTTTTTTCTTTTTTTTTATGTTTTTGCCTTGTTTATTAATGAACATGAGTAATTTTTTTTAGCCATATGTTTTTTTTTTTTCCAGCAAACACTCTGAAAATGTCTAATTGTCCAAGATTTGTAGTATCAAGGACACCTAAAATTTGTGCCGATGAACTCGGGTCCATCGTCGAGAACCACGACCTCAAAAAGTATAAACGGTGCCATCTAATCTAATCTTTTCTTTTTCTTTAACTTTTTGTTTTACTTTTGTTTTATTATTATTCCTTTTGTTTTTATTTTTACTATTATATTATTTATTATATTATATGGGGGTAAAATGGGGTGTTTGTAAAGTTGATTAGGTAAAATAAATGTATTTTAAAAATTTTTGGGGTGTTCTTATCAATTGGAGTCAACTAATAATATTTTTAGGGTGCGTATATCCGCGCCCTTTATCACAAGAGAAATATAAAAAATATTTTTGATAATTATTGAGTTTTAAATCTAAAATAAAAAATCCGAAGGATGTATTCTCAATTCGTATCTTGAACATGCCAGATCTTTTTTAATTATTGTTATTATTAAATAATTTATATTTTAATATTTAAATTAAACTTATTAATAATCTTATTTACATATTTAGAAAAAAATTAAAAAGTTGTCACAATTTCAACCTTGTCTAATCTCTATTTAATAATAATAATAATAATGATTATTATTAAGTAATTTTATATTTTAATATTTGGATTAATTTTGTTAATAATTATTAGTTACATAGTTAGAAATTTAAAAAGATGATGTACTCTCAACCCGTGCCGCATTCTACTAGTGTCTAATCAGTATTTATTAATTATGATTATATATATATTATATATATATATATATATATTGTTTAAATTGATTTTCTTTTTATAACATTTAGTCACCTACATAGACTAATGCATATAACTCATAATTTACCTATATAGAATATTTGATTACCAGAAAGAAAAATTATTTCAACTTTTATTATAAATACAACTTATTTAATTTCAGAATTAAAATTTTTTAATTAAATTAATTTCATATTTTTACTAATTATATATGACTTATTATATTTTTATATTAGGAGAATAAAAAGGAAATATTAAATTAGATAAAATATAATAAAAGAAAAATATCAAATTAGGCAACATATAATAAAAGGAAATACTAAATTAGGAAAAAAAATAAAATAAAAATATGAAATTAGGTAGATATTAGGTTTGGATGACACATAAGCAACCGAAGCACTCGAATTTTTTATTTGCTAAACGAAGTATGCGAAGTAGACACATATGTTAGGATGACTTTGCATTAATATAGGGGTGAATAGGCCAATTTTATTGGCACATTTACAATTATTAACGGGGGATTGATTAATAAACATTAGATCTCCCATCTCCTTGTTTTTTGTCTAATATTTATAATTTATATTATTATGTCAAAAATATTCTTAATATACCGAATTCATCTTCGCCCCTCAATAATCCCACCGTCGAATTCGGCTAGCTCTAATGTACGTTTAATTTGGATTTTCTACCATCTATTTATGTTGTTATTCCGAGTTTACCTTCAAAATTTCAAGTACATCGGAGTTCGTTTGCCTTGTTGAATCATCGGTGAAAATTTTGATTTTCACATTTTTTTCACACAGAAAATAAAAAACTTCCGATATCAATTCCGGCCCGATCTGACGCCCATTTAACTTGAATTTCTTACCATGGATTTATATTATCATTTAGAGTTTACCTACAACATTCAAGTCAATCGGATTCCATTTTACCTATTCAATCGTCGGTCAAAATTTTGATTTTTATAATTTATGCACATGGAAAATACTCTCGGCATCGATTCCGGCCAAATCTGATATCCGATTAACATGTAAACTTTGAGTTAAACCGGATAACATTTGCCCCGTTGAATCGACAGTCAAAATTTTAATTTTTATAGTTTTTTCACACAGTAAATTAGAAATTTCCAGCGTTGATTCCGGCTAGATCTGATGTATGTGTAATTTGAAGTATTTATATATTTTCATCAAAAGTTGACCCGAAATATTTCATTTCAATCGCAGTTTGTTTGCCTTGTTAAATCATCGGTCAAAACTTCAATTTTCATAATTTTTTCACAGAAAATTCTGAACTTCCAGCGTCAATTCCGGCCAGATCTGACATCCGTTTAACCTGAAAATTTTACCATAAATTTTTGTTATCATTTTGAGGCTACTTACAGGATTTCAGGTCAACCGGAGTTTGTTTACTCCATATAAAATTAGTACAACATGCAATAGATTACCACAATTAATAATACTAAGATTACCGAATACAGTAATGTAACCAAAAATTAACACAACTAATATACTAAGATTATAGCATAAAGTAATGAGATTATTACCAGTTATCATAAGATTACCACAACAAATAATCTAGAATACGAAAACATAATTGTTGGAATAATTTGATTACTACAATTAGTAATCACATTATTCCAATAATTTAAGACTACCACAAATAATAATCACATTATCCTATTAATAAATTACAACATCCAATAATAAGATTATCAAATCCAGTAATTCTCATGAGAAAGTCGGCAGGCCGTCAAAATTGTTTTCAAATGATCATCAACTCATGAGAATATTTACATATCCTCATTAAAAAAACATAAAATAAAGTTTTAACAAAAATGTCTATAAAGACGACTTATCTACAACTAATTGGGGAAAATTATGTCTTATAACTATTTTATAAGATTACCATAACCAATAATTAAATATGAATACTATTATGATTATTACCACTAGTAACAAGATTACTGGTACTGATAATATAATTATTACCAGTGGTAATAATATTACCGCAACTTGGATTATCATTTATTTTGGCCATTCCTCTTGATTCACATAACAATGTATTATATCTAGTAATACTCATGATAATGACATCAAATTTGGTGTCAATGATTACCAAGTAATCTATTTTCTTAAAATACATAAAGTTTTTTAAACTACAATATCACATTCTAATTATAATCAACATAAAAATTAAACTAAAATAATTAAAACATAAACAATCTTTTTATTGTACATCAATTAATATTCAATGAGAATTTTGTGTCTCTTCTTTTATACTTTTTTTATAACACGTTATCAGTACGAAATTTCAACCTATTGAGAGTGATCGACAAATAAGCCTCCATAACCAAATCAGCAATTACACAAATTTTGTATGTCGAAAATCTAATTGTGCTATAAGTTAAAAAAAAAATAATTTTTTCACGTTTCAACAGTTGGACCGTGTTTCAAATTTTAATGCAATGTCAAGAAATTTTGAATTATTTTATGAACGGTGGAGATTGGATTATGAGATACGAGAAAATATATATAAATTTTCGAACAAAGCAGATTTTGTTTTCGGAATTTTCTGTGCAGCGTTTTTAAAAACAAGATTTATTAAGATCGAACCATTGGATCAAGACGAAAACCGGATATATTATTCCATACATATGAAAGATTAATATGAATGGTGAAGATCTTTATTTGATGGCCGTAGTGTCCGATAATGAATTATAAATATAGCTGATCCTGTTTCCCAAAACTATCCGCTCAGCTTTTTTAAAAATTAAATTATGCACAATCTAACCGTTGGATAAAGCTGGATTTTGGATATAATATCTAAAAGTTATATTGGTTAAATTTGTACGGTGGAGATCGGTTTGAAGGTCTATGTCATCAGAAACATGTCGCGGACAAACTCAAAGTTAGAAAAGAATCGTGTCTTTCCTCCAAGGTAACTCGAATTACCTATTATTTATTAAAAGAAACTAATAAATATTTGTTTATATGGATATATGACATGGTATGCATTATTTTTCATTCTTAAACAAAGCATGTATATATGTTACCTATGATTATATGCACGCGATGGTATGTACAATACCGACAAATATGAAATTTTTGCAATATTTTAATGATATTCATAAAGTACATAATATATTATTATTTATGCTAATGGATTATTTCTTATTTAGAAATCGTAAATAAAGTTATTTAAATGATTGCATGAGAGACTAATCATGATTTTGCCAATATGTTTAGTTAATCATGAATTTCGATGAATTGATACATTCATGTATGTTGGTAATTCTCGATGAATTGATAGATTCATGTATGCTGGTAATTCTCTTCAAGTTGATTAATAAGATACTTTTAATGTATGCATTATTGATTGTACATTTACATATTTTCATGATAATGAGATTTCATGAACGATAAAGAATTGTATAAATAAGTCTTGTGATAAAGTATATTCACATAATGTCAAAGAAAGATTATGACATATTATTAAAACTCATTATCTAAAGAAATTAATTGAACTAACTCAATCTAAATACAATTTAATATACTCAAAAGAAATTGAGTACTACCATCATTGATTTGGTGTGGAAACTAAAAGAACTACAATTCCAATAATATCATCCACTAACCCCTAACTGACAAAGAGTTGTCAAACTAAACCAAAGTCAATTCTTTCATAAATTTGAGAATTCATATTGACCCAAATCTTATGTTGGAAGTATATTTAGTTATTAATTTTCAATGAACTATGGGATGTGCTTTAAATGAGTATTTTGGGAATTTTATGAAACACTATTTCCAAACCTAAGAATTTAGTAAAAAGAAATTTGTTTGCTTGCTAAAAAGGGTCAATGAATTTGATATATTACGAATAAAAACATGTCTTACCATATGTGAAAAAGAAAATCATTTTAAATGACAATAAGTAATTGAGAGACACGGTCTCACTCTATTTATTTTTCACTTGAGCAAACATATTGATGCACTTGTATAATGTTAGTTATGATAGTAAGTAATTGAGAGACATGACATTATTCTTCATAAACCAATGTTAGACCTTTGGATAAAGAAACTTCTTGAGGCTAACCAGGATCGACATGAATAGTGAAAATAACCTCAAAGAGGGGAAGAGATATGTTGATCCTACCTATGTGAGAAGAATGAAACACAAGGTAAGATATATAAGAGTTCGCGATATTTATTGGTCGTGGTAGAAGTCATGGAGGTTCTCCCAATAACCTTACTTAGTCAATGGATATCCTCTCATCTATTTTGATTGATGCAAGTATAATCACTCACTCATATTAGACTATTGTATTTGGTCTTAAAACTTATTTTGAGTTAGATTTATGCGACGTGGCCTGATTTAAATTAATTATTATTTTTGGCTTATTGGTAAATTTTTTATTTCATTCTAAAGCAATGAATATAATTGAGTTTATTTACCACAAATTCACATAAAAGGTTCAAGAGTAAACTATTAGATATAATGTAACATATCTAGTAAATAATCTAAAATATTAGAATAAAAAGTATTTCGTTCAAATATCTCTGAATAATGTGAGAATTTGTCGAGGAATAGACAATTATTCACTGAATTGATATTTATACGTGACAAAGTCTTGGTGCCTAGTGGAATATTGATTAAAATCATAAAAGCTCAGTATGGACCAAGAGCGAAATGAATCTTGTTCAGTTTGATAACATCCATGTTGATGATTATCATTAAGAAGTATATTATGAGAATGGAACTATACCTTTAATTTATGTGGAAGAAAGCACGTTTTGGAGTCAATTTAGTAATTTTACTTTACTACTTTTTGATTATTGAATCATAAGATATGACCAACAAAATTTTTTGGACACAACTCATTCAAGTTTTGACACGACTGGCATGGATTCTTTGGTCGTCGTGATATGATGGTCTATATTATAATAAATTTGCATGGACATCTTTTATTTTGTGTGAAACACAAAATGAGATAGTAATTTGATGCACAGTACAGTGTCGAACTAATGCCGTCCAATTACAGCTAGTGCATTCTAAAGTATTAGGATCACTACATACATTCATATCTCAAAGATACATAACTCATTTTTTCAATACTTATTCATTAGTAAAATTATATGATTGAGACCTGCATATACTGAAGATACAAAGTATAATATTTCATTCATATAATTGATAAATAGTGATACATGTGGACATAACCATTCAAAATATGGATCATTCAAGTATTTTATAGTTTTGGTCGATTCTTCGGCACGTAATGTCCATAAATATGTTGCATTTGAAAAACTTCTAGCATATTTAGTATGATTGAGGAATCACCACCCTTATAAAGAACCAAACTCATAATGCTAGAGAGTTTACATCAAAAGTATTTGATATCTATCACATTTTAATCAAGACTGATGTAATGCATCTTGTACTCTAATGTGCATATGCAATAAGATATCAAAGAAGACACCGTCGAAAAGAATATAGATGGTGACTAAGATAATATTTATGCGCACTCATATATTTGTCTCTGCACAAGGTTATGCAATACTGCACGCAACTCTTACTTATTCGTTTATGAACCTCTACTAACCAAATATTTTGCGTACAAGTTGGTAACTGGATATAAGCCTGATAATTCATATCTATTCATATTTTATTACGCAGTATATGTGCCTATTGCGCCCCCACAGCGCATTCATATGGTTTTTAAAGACAATTAAGTATTTATGTTGGATATGAATCTCCAACAATCATCCGCTATTTGAAATATTTGACAGACGATATATTTACCGCTAAATCTTTGGATTTATCACTCTAATGAGGCAGTCTTCCCGTCGTTAGAGGGAGATAAGAAAAAGTATTTTTCTAATGGAATGACAGGAATAGTTTCACACTATGTCTCATTATGATCCCCGCATTTCAAAATGTAAAGTGAAATTAAAGTAAAGTGAATGATTGATCTTCAAAGTATAGGAGACTCAATTTCTAAAGTGACGAGATCATATATATACCAACTTCAAATGTGTCTGCAAGGTTAAAAGTCTCCATAAAGGGCACAATGTCACAGATTAAGACATTGCAACCATACTTAGTGGAGGTATGGTTGAGGTCGTGACTCCCAAATGGAACAGGGGGAGGTCACTTCGTTCGATCAATACTCGTCCAAGGAATAAGAGGGCATGTATATCACAACTTCAATTGAACATCAATGAACACAATTTCTCTCATGAGATTATTTCTGTTTATACTTATGTGCATGAATCATTACCAGAGGACGTTCCGATGTTTAATATGACTCCAGAAATAAAAAAATCTCAATGTACTATGAGAGTTTATATGAGTTGATGGAAAGATCCTCCACACACATTGATGATATATATATATAATATATACATATATATATATATATATATATATTGTTGCTCAAGGAATCATAGAGCACGATGGTATCGAACCACGCTCTATTGAAATATCAATAAAGAGCAAATTGGCCTAATTATAAAGAATCAATCTAGGTAGAACTAAATTCACTGACAACAAGACATGTATTTGGTCTGGTAGTGCTAACCTCACCAAGTATAAAGCCTGTAGGACATAAACAAAGTTTTTTCAGTAAGCGCAATGAGAAAAATCTAGACTTGAAGCACAAAGTTTCTCACAACACCCTGGAATTGAATATGTACTATCCCATAATAATTGTTATAATATCAAAGATCTGAGAATGCAACTTATACTAGTGGTTACATCATATCTCTACGGGGATCATGATCTAGAGATATATATGAAAGTGCCTGCTGGCCTTTCATTGCCAAGACAAGTGACTCTAAGCCACATAGTGCATTTGCAATTAAATTGAAACATTCCCTTTATAGATTGAAATAATCCAGATGGATGTGGTATAACCGTCAAGTGACTACTTTATTGGGAAAAGATAATATATGCCCTTGTGTATTTATAAAAACAATAAGAATCAAATTTGCGATTATAATTATATATGTCGATGAAAGGAACATAATATTCACTCTTAATGAAATAAGAGATATCGCTAGTTACTTGAAATCTTAATTTGAGATAATGAACCATAGGAAAACTCGGTCATGTTAAGGCTTTAAACTAAAACCGAGTTTGTGGAGTACTAAATTCTACAGTTTGTATATATCCAAAAGATGATCAGACAATTAAATATGGATAAGTGCAATATGTTAGCACTCCCATGATTGGTCAAAGTGAAGATATAAGGAAAGATCAATTTTGTCAGCGGAATGACGAAGAACTAGTGGGAGCTGAAATTCCCTTCCGATGTGTAATATGCGCATTATTGTACCATTATTAATACACTTGAAAAAAATATTACTTTCTCAAAATTATTATCTTGATTTAACTCAAGAAAGCGCAATGTCATTGGAATGGAATCAAAACGTATTCTAAAACCTAAAAGAAACCATTGACGTGAGTTTATTTTTCCCATTCATAAATATAATTGGGACTGCAGATGGTCTTGTAACCCCTAAATGAAAATGTTGAGTTTACTTCCTACTGTGAAATATCAAATAGTATTGTTGATGTTGGTTACTCATTCGATTCATGTAAAGAGGTCATTATCATACATGTAGTAGTTCGTGAGTATCTATGGTAATATTATGATCATACATATCTCTGAGAATAGTGGCTTGAACTCTATCACTGATGAAAAGGTGATAATACGAGTAATATCACCACAACTCTTTTACAACCAACAACTATGCACTTTCTCAAGAATCAAGTAAATTGAGGAAGTGGAGACTTTCAAAATTCTCTTGATAGATGTACATATCAAAGAGAGGTGTAGACTTTAGGGGGAGTCTCGATATACGTGTGTTTACTCTTTTCCTTAGACAAAGTTTTATTTTTCCCATTGGGTTTTGTTACTTGACAAGGTTTTAGCGAAGCAACAATGAAACACCATTTCACTCTTTAACTTGGCACAAGGGGGAGTGTTGAAGGAAAAACACAATTAGTGTGCCTTCGTCAACAAGTAACTGATAAAGGACAATTTAGGTATTTGTTATCTTTATGTATTATGGAAACATGTATTTGATACTTTATACAAAGGGAGTCTTTGATAAATAAGAGAACCAAAATTCTACCGTCTCTTCGTCTCTTTTGTGTCTTCTTCTTTTCTGCTTTTCCTTTTACAATATGAATAATAATTACCACTGGTAACAAGATTACTGGTACTGATAATATGATTATTACTAGTGGTAATAATATTACTGCAACTTGGAATATCATTTATTTTTGCCATTCCTCCTGATTCACATAACAATGTATTATATCCAGTAATACCCATGATAAAGACATAAAATTTGATTTCAATGATTACCAAATCAAAGTAGTCTATTTTATTAAAATACATCTAGTTTTTAAACTACAATAATCACATTCTAATTATAATCAACACAAAACTTAAACTAAAATAATTAACACATAAATAATCTTTTTATTGTGCATCAATTAATATTCAATGGAAATCTAATTCGACTCGTCAAGCCTAGAAGCAAAACGTGACTAGTCTAACTTATCACAAGAAAACCTCGAGCCACGCCATCCACTTCGAACAAAAAACTCTTGAACAAAGCTGCCACCGTGAGCCATCAATTACTCATCGGCTGGAAAGCTCCGCCGAGAGTAGATCTACATAGCTGGGCCCAAGCCTTTGACCTCAAAACCTAAACACAGAAGAAAGAAATAATTTTTACCATTTTAATTAAATGCATCCTCCTTTGATAATATGATTACTACCGCTAGTAATAAGATTACTAGTACTGATAATATAATTATTGCCACCGATAATGCAGTAACCTCCTTTGATAATATGATTACTACCACTTATAATAAGATTAAGGTTACTGGTAATGTGATTACTACCAATGATAATAAATTTATTTACAAATTAACAATCAAGAAAGACTCATTATTTATAACATGATCCTAAAAACACTGGTGTGAAAATAATTATAAGTACAAGTAATAAACACTTATCATATCAATATTACAAACATCCCCTTGGAGTTTGTACACCAAATTACCACAAGTAATAATCACATTATCCCAATAATAAGATTATCAAAACCAATAATATAAGATTACCATGAAAAACAATTAGATTACCTGGTATTGGTCCTAAGAAACCCCTTGGTCTAACCCAGAGCAAATTGATAGCCCTATCTATGTTGGTACCATATTGCAGCATATATAATTTTCAAAATACCATCCAAATAATTGTTTAACCTTTATTATCGAATGCCAAGTTAAAACATGAAAGACATTTATTAAAATTGATAAAACTGGATATTGGAGCCAAAATAATTAGGGGTAATTATTATTTACCCCTCAAACTATTGCATTTTTCACAGTTTACCATACAAACTATTATTTGTGATAAACCGCCCTACAAACTATGCATGATTTTTAATTGGCCCCCTAAACCAGAATTGTTGTGGTTTTATTCCCAAAATCGGATGATGTGACTTCTCGATATTGTGCCAATTCTAGTTTTAAACTCCCGCATACTTATTTCATAGCTTTTAACTGAGCGGCAGACCCCAACGCGACTGACAGATAATCCGACGTCACAACCCAATTGTGCAACATCATCTGGTTTTGGACACAAAACCACAAGAATTCCGATTTAGGGGGCAAATTGTAAATTGCACATAGTTCGTATGGCGGTTTGTCACAAATAATAGTTTGCATGGTAAACTGTGAAAACGGTCATAGTTTGGGGGGCAAAAAGTTTTTTTTCCCCAAACAATTATGTACGTAGGTTGAAGAGATAAGTTTTGGTGGTGTAGTATAGATAAGGGGTTCATGGGTTGGTATTATCGGAATTCAAGTGCTCGTAGGAATCAATGGGTTTTTAGCTTGTGAGATTAAAGGGAAAATGAGATCAAAACAAAAGTAAAAGCAAGTAAACGAAAGTAAAGCAAAGTAAATGCAAGTATTTTGGATGCCTCATGCATGTGCCATATTCAAATTGCAAGCAATAATTAAAATAAGCAATAAAAAGTAAAGAAACAACAAAGTACAAGCATGAAAACCTAAGGTGCAACTATGTATATAATGAAAATCAACAAAAATCGAAAACACCAATGGAAAGAGCAATAAAAGTTGATGTGAAAGTTAAAGACTTTTCAAAAAATAACTAGAAACGAAGAGTAGATCTAGGATTCAACATAAAACCATGCATGAAAATAAAAACCAAAATAAAACATAAGAAATGCTTGAAATAAAAATGATCATGGACCCGATCTATGATTAAGGTGTGTCACTCACCTAGATTTCATAAACCAAATCATAAATTTAACAATAAATCTAAGAGTTAAGGCAAAATGCATAAATTGAAGAACAAGCTTGAAATTGAAGAAAAATAAAGAAAATTAAGGAAAACTTACTTGGATTAAAAAAGAGAAAAAAAAACATGAATGAAATTGCAATCCAAATTAAAATCCAAGTGATGACTTGAATTCTTCTTGAGCTTACAAACCCAAAGAAAAGCTTAAAATTAAATCTAAGAACTAGAGAGAGAAAGTAAATCCCAAACCATTGTAAGAGTTAGGAGAATGGGGGCTTTTCCTTCTAATGAGAGATCTATCTATTTATACTAGGTTTTTGGGGGTAAATGGGTCGAGTAAGCCTTAAAAGCTTGGATTTCCCAGGTTTAACCAAGTTTGACCCGAAATGGTGCTTCTTGGCACAGGTTGGCTTGCTTTGGCGCCTGGCAGGGGCTCCTTGCGTGGGTTGGCCTAGGGGGGCGCCTGGCAGGGGCTTCTTGGCGTGGGTTGGCTTTCTTTGGTGCCTGGCAGGGGCTTCTTGGCATGGGTTGGCCTAGGGGCGCCTGGCAGGGGCTTCCTGGCGTGGGTTGGCTTGACCTGGCGACCATTCCAGAATATTGTGGCTTTTGGAGCTTGCTCTTGGCTTGGATTTTTGACGCATCCTGACACATCTTGGCGTGCCCAATCTCGCTTTGGCTCGAGCCAAAGTTAGGCCAAGGGCCAATTTCACCTTCTTTTTCGCCTTCTTGCCACCCATAACTTCAAATCTAGCACGAATCACACCCATCCACAAATTAATTCAACCCATTTAACCAAATCAAGTATGGAATCAAAAAGAAACTCGAAAAATAATAAAATTAGAAAAAAACCTAATAACCTAACGAAACTCGACTCAAAACCACTATAAATGACACTAAACCCTAATTAAAAACACGAGAAATACACCACAATTACATGCAAAACATAGGTGCACAAATATGCCAAATCAACATGAAAAAAATATTCTTAAAAACAAATGAGAAAATTACATATGCCTCACGATCTCTTCTCACTGATGATCATAGTGGAATCCAAATCTTTGATGATCTTGCAAGGTAATCTTGACGTTCTGGCCCAGCCCGCCCTCAGTTGAACGCATCATTATAATCATCTCTTCTGCTTCCACATTCCCTACACGACAGCTCACTTGCGCCAATATTTCCCCCTCCTTGAACATGACATCATACATCACTAAGGCCCACACATTATCAATGGCAATGCACGTAAGGCGATGTCCGTATACCCTTAAACCAGGCTCCTCTTTCAATAAACTACCCAAAAATTCATCTTCCTTTAGCCTTTCAATGTGTCGGTGAACATAGTCGGATATTTACCCTAATTCAATACTAATCCTTACCTCTGCAGTAAGAGGATGCTCTGAAACCAACAATAAATCTCGACAAGACATGAGTGTTCATATGCGGAGTCCAACTTTTCAGAAGACAACAAATTGTCAACCCTAGAATCAAAATCTTCGGAACTTGGATTAGTTTGCTCAGAACCAGAATAAATGGCCTATGTCTTTCCCACTACTTAGTCACCCCTCGACCAGGCGGCCACCACCACCTGCAGAATTCAGAAGGAAAATAATTTAAGCAAAAAAATAAAATTACAAAGGTTTTTTCTTTAAAAAAAGAAATCTCTAAAGTACAAGTTGCCAGTATAAGTATAAAATATTATTTTCTCGCAATTGAATATTTGAATATAGCAAGTTGGTAAACCAAAGTATTTCATGAATGTTAAGTCAATAAATACATATATTGAAGATTAATTATAATCACATTGTAGCTCCCAGGCCAACATTGTGTGGGAAAATAGTAGCCTTATACAAACTGTTATGGCCATTGTTTTGAATGTAATTGTTGTGTTTTTCCTAGTGTTTTAGTTAGAGTTTAGCCTTGGTTTTAGTCGTTTTGAGTCGTTTAATCTAGTTCTTAGGTCATTTTCTTGTTTATTTGCTTTTAGGATTAAAGTGTACAAAGTGTGAGATGTTTGTGTTATTTTTGGGTTTTTAAGTTTGAATTCTTGTTTTGTAGGTGGATAAAAGGGTTATATTCACTCGGCGGACGTCTTGGACCGAAAAATGAGAAATTCGAGCTCAAAGCATCCAGGATCAGCTGAAAATCTCCAAATCAACTGCTAGATTGACTGGCAGTCGATCGACTGGTGACAGATCGACTGAAAGAGCCCCGAATTGACTGCCGAACAGTAGCCAACCTCCTTGAGGCAGGGCAGTCGATTGACACACCAGCAGTCGATCGACTGCGACGCTGAAGGCTACGGGAACTTTGGTGTTTTTGACATTTTTACCCCTACAAACAACTATATAAAGCCAACATCTTGCACCAATGAAAAGATCACTCCCCTCCCAACCCAAGCTAGGGTTTGGGATCAAATTACTCACAAGCTCTTGATAATTTTCTCTTCCTTAGGTTTTAGATATAATTTCAAGTTTTGATGTAATTTCCTTTTCTAGATTAGATTTAATTTCAAGCATCTCATTGGGTTTGTAAGCCTAAGAAGAATCTAAGTACTCCCTTGTATTGTTACTTTTGATTGCAATTAAATTCAAGCTCGTTTCATTTCTTAATTCAAGTAAGTTTCCTTTCAATTTCATGTTTTATGCTTTAATTCCATACTTTGTTCTTCATTTCCATGCTTGTTATTCATCTTATGCTTTTTGCCTTAGGTATTAGAATTTGTGCTTGATCTTGTGAATCATCCATGGAATCTAGTTGAGTGACATAACTAGATCATAGATTGAGGCCTATATCGTTTAATTTCACTTAATTTCATATGTTTCATGCATTTTTCTTCATTTCATGCTTTTTGTCTTAGCACCTTGAATTCATGTTAGATCTTAAGAATTGGCTATGGAATCTAGATGAGTGACACATCTAGATCATAGATCGGCTCTTGGATCGCCTTGATTTCAAGTTTTTCATATGATTTATTTGCAATTTTATTTTCATGCATTGTTTCATGCTTAATCTTAGATCTATACTTCGTTGCTTGTTATTTTCCGTAAAGTTTTAAAGTTTCACGTTAACTTTTCTTGCTCTTTCGATCCATGCTTTCGATTTATGTTAATTTGCCTTATTTGAGTTTTTATGCATAGTTGTTCCTTGTGCATGCATGCTTGTACTTTGTGAAACATTGCATTTTCTTGCTTATCTTCATTATAGCTTTGCATTTCCATATTGAGGCGTATGACCGAGGCATCCGACCAACTCGCTATTTCACTTCCTGGAATAGTTTAGTTAGGTTAATTGCATTATTTTCATTTTCTTCACTTTTCCAAGCTTGAAACACATAGATTCCTCAATTGAATTGATTTTCGATAATACCAAGACAATGAACCTTTAATTTTCCAAAACCAAGAAAACTAAACTTCAAAATGGCGCCGTTGCGACTATGCTTGGTTAAGACTTTCGATTTGCTTGTAGTTTCATTGAGTTTTAGCTTTCTTTGTTATTTGAATTTTTTGTTAAGTATGTTAGGCACTTCTAGCTTTGGTGGATATATTCCCGACATGGGAGGGCATGGTGCAAACCACGTTGCCAATGGTGGTTTTTGTTATGGGCAACCCGGCCTAGGAGGGCATGGTTCAAACCATGTCAGGTTTGATAATTTCTCGGGCAATTGCCAAGTCTTCCTTTGCCTACTCTTACGGTCACGTTCCTTGATAAGTGTGGGGTAGTTGATTCAATTGTCTCACCGACGGTGGAGGCCGTGGTTTCGATTCCGAGTATATTTACTCCTCTTGACCCCTTACCTTTTACTTCAAAACAGTCTTGCGAAGAGTGGGTGTATATGGACTTCATCAAGGCCACAGTCAAACGAGTTTATTTGGAGGATATGAGAATTGAGGAAGATATTGTCCGGGATGTCGATATTGAGGGATGTTGTGAGTATGAGTCCCTTGTTCTTAATGAAGAGCCCGTTGTGCCTCTGTGTGTCCTCGATTTGTGTGTAGATGATTCTCGATGTGTCGCTAAGGGCAACGATGACTTTTTAGAGGCGTGGGTGGGGGTTATTGATGATAAGCTTGGAAAAAGTGACGATTATCTTGAGGAGGAAGAAGGGAGCAAGTCAATTACCATCCAGGAAAATTTGCATCGAGAGGAAAAGGAGGAGAGGATGGTTAAAGGGCTTGATGTTCTTAAGAGTGCTATTGATTGGATACCGGGAGTGGTTGAGAGAGTTAGCCCTTTGAATTTGATTCCTGATGAAATGGTGAGAGCCGGGATTTGGAGGTTGTGATTGGAGGGCTTGATGTTTGTGATTTCTAAAAGCGAGTGGGTGAAGCCCATCGACTTGGTACCCAAGACGAGCGTCTTGTTAGATCTTGAGGGTGAAAAAGGAGGGTTGTTGGTCACGAGGGCTTCAATGGGTTGGAGGATATTAATCGAGTTTAAGAAGTTTCATGAGGCCACAAAGAAAGATCATTTCCCTTCCCTATTTGATTAACACGAATTTGTCTTGATTTTAGTTAATATTTTAGTTCGTTTTTATAATTGTTTTTAATGAAAGTTGGATAGATTGAGCATATTTTCGTATTTTCTTATCTCCAACTTGTTTTATCATATTTTAATTATAATTAAATAATTTTATGTTTACTTTAGGTATTTTGAGGTATTTAGTATTTTACGTAGTCAAGGATGGGCCAACGATCGGAGTTTTAGCGAAAAAGGGCCGCGATTTGAAGATTCATGCCGACTTTCTATAACGATTTTTCATCTATAACCGTTATAGTATCCCTGGACGAGCACTGCCGACCAGCCCTGCCGAGCGCTGCCGACCAAGCCTTTGAGTCCTCCCGAGCGCTGCGCACACCTGCCGAACAGTCCGCCGCGTCTACCCGTTTACGTCGGTTGACTCCAGAACCGTTATAGAAACCCTGATCGACGCCAATGCCCCCTAACTCTCTGTAGCGTCGATCGACGCGACTGCCAAGAAAATGCGTTTTTGACGCGTTTTTATGATTTCTTGCTACCCAAGACTTCCCACAACTATAAATACCCTATGTATTTCATTTTTTACTTACACAATCATATTTCTAGGTTTTTAAGGCCTCTTAGGGGCTGGCAACCCCAACGAGTGTCGTTTAATTTTGTAGTTACTTCTCATAATTTCTTAGTTTTAAATTCTTAGTTTTAGATTAGTTTAGATTAGTTCTTAGATAGTTTAGAAAATTTAGATTCAAGATTTACTTCCGGAACGCTGCAACTTTCGTCATAATTTAATTAGTAAGTCTTTAATTCCTTTCGTTTTAATTTAGCTTAATTAGTTCTTATGATTTTCAATTCTTGCTTGATAGTTTAATTTAGAATAATTCAATCTTCAAACAAACCCCCCCCCCCCCCCCCATGTATGATGAATTGTATGATCTTGGTGATTTTGGATTGATGATTGTGATGAGATTATTATGATGATATTGATGAGATTGATTGGCTAGATCTAACGGGTCTAGAGCCTAGAATCGTCGTGAACCATCAATTGGGTTTTTCCCAAGAGATCGTGGAAACGATTCGAAGCTCTAGAACCCTAGTTTTCTAAATCTTTTCAAAACTCTTAATTTTTAATTGTTCTTCGTTTAGATCAATTTATTGCTTTTATGTGTTTAGATTAGAATTTTATTTTATTTCGTATTCGTAAACAAACAAACACAAAAGGAACTTCCGAGCCTAGTTTTCCTTGAGAGACGATTCGGTTCAACTTACCAACCTACACGCGATCCCGTTCTCTTGCGGGCGAGCTTTTAAATTTTTGACAAATCTTTATAAGTAGGTACACAAAAGTTCGAATCAAAAATTGGCGGCCGTTGTCGGGGAAAACTAAAGATTGTGAATTTTGTGTTTGCTCTTCGTTATCCTTATTTGTGTTTTATTTTTGTTTCGTTTATCTTTAATTTTTATTTGTGATTTTTTGTTTTATTTGTTTTTTACCGGTGCGTTTAATCTTGTGTGTTGAGTGTTGTGTTTGCAAGGTTTGTTTGCAACCAAAACCCAAGATTTATCAAACGTTTTCTCGTAAAAAAAAATATATATTATATATATAATAATATATATATATTTTTTTTAAAAATAAAAAAAAATTGAAAATATTATTTTAATTTAAAATATTTTATTTTTGAAAAAAATAAAAATTGAAAAAATTAATTTTTCTTAAAATTAAAAAATGTATTATCTGTACGATGAACCACCACTAGATTGGCGTGCATGCCTTCGTCGCCGCATTCCATTGAGCAACGCAATGATGAATTAC
>BMAC01000567.1:843864-961656 GCA_014905375.1 Phtheirospermum japonicum | reverse complement strand
AAAAAATCGGGAGATTCAATTGGTCGTACTTGTCAGGAAAGTAAATTACGTAATTCATCATTGCGTAGCTCAATGGAATAGCCGGCCGAGGTGCAGGACGCCAATCTAGCGGTGGATCATCGTACGGATAAAACATTTTTTTTATAAGAAAAATTAATATTTTCAATTTTTTTTTTTTTCGAAAATAAATATTTTAAATTAAATAATATTTTCAATTTTTTTTTATTTTTAAAAAGAATATATATATATTATTATATATATAATATATATTCTTTTTTACGAGAAATGGTTTGATAAATCTTGGGTTTTGGTTGCTAAACAAACCTTGCAAATACAACACTCAACACACAAGATTAAACGCACCGGTGAAAAACAAATAAAAAAAAAATCACAAATAAAAATTAAAGATAAACGAAACAAAAATAAAAACACAAATAAGGATAACGAAGAGCAAACACAAAATTCACAATCTTTAGTTTTCCCCGACAACGGCGCCAAGTTTTTGATTCGAACTTTTGTGTACCTACTTATAAAGATTTGTCAAAAATTTAAAAGCTCGCCCGCAAGAGAACGGGATCGCGTGTAGGTTGGTAAGTTGAACCGAATCGTCTCTCAAGGAAAACTAGGCTCGGAAGTTCCTTTTGTGTTTGTTTGTTTACGAATACGAAATAAAATAAAATTCTAATCTAAACACATAAAAGCAATAAATTGATCTAAACGAAGAACAATTAAAAATTAAGAGTTTTGAAAAGATTTAGAAAACTAGGGTTCTAGAGCTTCGAATCGTTTCCACGATCTCTTGGGAAAAACCCAATTGATGGTTCACGACGATTCTAGGCTCTAGACCCGTTAGATCTAGCCAATCAATCTCATCAATATCATCATAATAATCTCATCACAATCATCAATCCAAAATCACCAAGATCATACAATTCATCATACATGGGGGGGGGGCAAGCGCTTCTTGGGAGGCAACCCAAGTATTTTCTTTTCTTTTTACTAGTTATTTTGTTTTGTTCATTTGTTTTGTCTCTTTAGGTTTTTATTCAAGACATTTTCGTTCACGCGATTGGAAATGAATGATTACACAAGTGCTTTTTTTGGAGAAGCTCGACTATTTTCAGGGACGTTTTCTTATTCCTTTTCTCCCTTGCATTTATTTTCTTATACTCGTTTATGGCAATCAGGGGATTGACGAGTTTTTAGAGAGGGGGATGGTTGAGTATGACTTATATTTGAAAATTGTGCAAAATTTGAAAATTTTGAAGTGATTGATTGTTATTTCTGCGCTGGATTGTGTTTGTATGGCTTGCCTGTCAAAGTTAATTAAGTATGATTTGAAGTTCTTATTTTTTGAGCGTGTATAAGTGCATAAATTTTTCAAAATTATTATTTATATATTGTAAAATGGTACTTGGACGCAATTGATTTCGCAAAACCCAAAAAGCAACGTCAATTCAAAACTTTTCATGCAAAAAGCCTGTGAGTAGCCTGAGTGATTATCATCATTGCATGTACTTGAATGAGTTTTGATTTGATATCTCTTTGAAACCGCTGTGTGTAGTTGACTTTGAAAATGACGTTAAGGCACAGAAAAAAAACCTTATTCCGGCCATATTCATATATATTAGCCACTATAAATTCCAAATGAGCCAATCATAGCCAAATAATCCATGCCTATAGCCATGTGTGATTTTGTGGAGTTGACCCCTACTAACCCATTAAAAGTGTGGGGTAGGAGTTGTTATTTCTATTGGTTATTAGAGTTTTGGAATTTTTATTAGGAATTTATGATTTTATGAGTTTTTGTAATAAAAGACCACCATCCGAAAAAGAGAAAAAAGAAAAAAAAAAAGAAAAAAAAGACCCCATAAAAAATTATAATAAGGGGAAAATAAAAATAAAAAAAAAAGAAGAAAACGAAGGATGGTGAGTCTAGTTGAATTGTGTTAGTCATTGCCTACGCGCAAATGAAGGCTTGTGTTTATTATTGATTTTTTATGAAGCCTAATGTTTAAAAGGCATGATTTGTGTAGAAGCGTATTATAAGCTTCAATTTTAATTAAGTGGTTCGAACAACAAGTCGGTTTAGAGTTTCGAGTTGAGAAATAGCCTAAGTATAAAGGCTACGTTATGAGTGTTTAGTGAGGTTTTTCTTTTGAACGAGGTGAAGCAACTTGCTTCGTGATTAGATTAGTGAGTTATTTAGCCACACGACTTATATATTCCATACCCGTCAAAAGAACCTTACATTACAACCCGAAAAGACCTTTTCCGATTCTTTGTTGATAACACTCTTAATTCGCGATTAAAAATAGATTGATTTTCGGTGCTTGTTTATTGTATTTGTATTTGTATGATTTGAGCGTAAACACGTCCCTATAAAAAATTCTTGAGTGCTTGAGCGTACACTTATATATATTACCTTTTGAGAGGATGCATGAATTTGATTTTGGAGCGACAATGTAAGAAGGGTGGAGTGTTTGAAGTTGCGTTGTATGTATCTATATTTTCAAAATTAATTATGTAGCATGACACGACTCCTTGCTTGAGCTTATTTTCATTCTTGTTATACTTTGAAACTATCGTTTATTCGAGGACGAACAAACTAATTAAGCGTGGGGTAGTTGATTAACACGAATTTGTCTTGATTTTAGTTAGTATTTTAGTTCATTATTATTATTGTTTTTAATGAAAGTTGGATAGATTGAGCATATTTTTGTATTTTCTTATCTCCAACTTGTTTTATCGTATTTTAATTATAATTAATTAATTTTATGTTTATTTTAGGWATTTTGAGGTATTTAGTATTTTACGTAGTCAATGATGGGCCAACGATTGGAGTTTCAGCGAAAACGGACTGCGATTTGAAGACTCATGCCGACTTTCTATAACGGTTTTTCATCTGTAACCGTTATAGTATCTCTGGCCGAGCACTGCCGACCAGCCCTGCCGACCAAGCCTGCCGAGTCCTGCCGAGCGCTGCGCACACCTGCTGACCAGTCGGACCGCGTTGACCCGTTTACGTCCGTTGACTCCAGAACCATTATAGAAACCCTGATCGACGCCAATGCTCCCAAACTCTCTGTAGCATCGATCCGAACCATGTCGATCGACGCCCGGTCAACGCGACTTTCCAGAAAGCGCATTTTGACACGTTTTTATGATTTCTTGCTACCCAAGACTTCCCACAACTATAAATACCCTATGTATTTCGTTTTTTACTTACACAATCATATTTATAGGTTTTTAAGGCCTCTTATGGGCTGACAACCCCAACGAGTGCCATCTAATTTTGTAGTTACTTCTCATAATTTCTTAGTTTTAGATTAGTTTAGATTAATTCTTAGATAGTTTAGATAATTTAGATTCAAGATTCACTTCCGGAACGCTGCAACTTTCGTCATAGTTTAATTAGTAAGTCTTTAATTCCTTTCGTTTTAATTTAGTTTAATTAGTACTTATGCTTTTCAATTCATGCTTGCTAGTTAATTTAGGATAATTCAATCAAAACAAACAAACCCCCCAACCTATATGATAAATTGTATAATTGATTGCGTCGGTGTTGTGATATTGAGATTGATGAAATTTGTTGGCTAGACCTTATGGGTCTAGAGCCTAGAATCGTCGTGAACCATCAATTGGGTTTATCCCAATAAATCGTGGAAACGATTCGAAACTTTATAACCCTTGATTTTTTATACTTCTCAAAACCCTTTGATTTTATTGTTATTCGTTTAAATTAAATTCTTGATTTTATGTGTTTAGATTAGGTTTTTATGTTATTTCTTATTCATGAAAAATAAACACAAAAGAAACTTACGAATCTAGTTTTCCTCGAGAGATCGACTTGGTTCAACTTACCAACCTACATGCGAACTCATACTCTTACGAGCGAGCTTTTGAATAATTGACAAATATTTATAAAGTAGGAACACAAAAGCTCGAATCAGTATCAATATCCTATTCAATATTTAAAATATAGAAAAATTCGATAAAAACAAATTTTAGCTCAACCGAACTAAGCAAACCTCAAAAATGGCTTTCCAAGTTTCATAAGGTGCACTCATCATGCTCGACTCGTTGCAGTTCTTCACCCCGCATTGGCGGAGCATCCAACGGAACACTCGATATCGATTTTGGAGCACGCTTTGCCTATCGATACAGTAAGTGTAGCTGAGGTCCGTACCAAATTTGATGTTGAGCATGTCAGCGCAAAATTGAATGGACATAGTGTTTGACCGCTTGGGCTTGAACAAACCAAGGATGCGTTGGTCAACCAATAAGATGATGAAAAACGTGTCGACCTCCTCGGTCCATTGACCCCTATAGAAGTATTTTTCCTGATCCACGGGGTATATTGGGTACATATTGGCCATTTGTTCTTAGTGGAATTTGTAATTTAGGTAGTACCCACAACAGGAGAAGATGTTGTGTTGCTGCCTTTAATATTTAGTTTTTTCCTTGTGCATTTATAGACCACTCAAATTATTAGTATGGAGAATGGTGTAGGTTGTGCATTTCTTGGGAAGTATGTAATAATAGAGAGTGTGGCATGGAAACAAATCACCTTACACAAGTGTTGTCTGCAACCAGGGGAACATATTCCCCTCGAATTGTATTATCAATTGATGTGTGTTGAGTCCAAGTCCTTGCCACTATTACAAGGAATATATTCCTTATCAACTGCATAAAGGCTCTTTTTTTATTTGTTGTAATGAGAACACTGCAAGTGGTATACTGTTAATTCAACATCCACACAGTGCCAATGTTAGCTTATTTGGAATAGTGTGAAAAGTTTTCCATTCAATGCTACTAATCCAAGAGTCCTCACATGTCATAACATAGAAATGTCCAAAAGGTTAATGCTTATATACGAAATTGCACATTAACTGACACACAATGAACACATAAGATCAATATAACCTAACATTTATAGTGAAACAAATATAAGGCCAACGCAGCAACAGTGGCTGGTGTTCAAAATAGCTAAACATTCGAAGCAACAACGATCCTCCACAACAAAACTTCATCTTAGCTAAGTACATAATTCTTGGACTAACATTATTTTATTACGACCCTTATGATTTCTGCCTACATGACCATATGTGCACCAAGTACGCACCCACGAAAACTTGCACGGTAGTGAATTATCCAACAGGCTATCATAATCATAGTAAAACACCACGAATAGACAGTGCGACGTGAAGCCCGGTCCAGACGTGCCTTGTAAGCAGCCAACTGCATCCTGTAGTTCTTCAGACTTAGTGATAATTGCTCGTTCGTGGCTCTTTCATGTTCGATCATCACAGGATCAAGCCAATGGAATAAAATACACTTTTGGTCCTACCAACTCAAAATTGAATAGAGTGACATTATTAAAACAAGTTACAGTTTATATTTTTCACTACTCAAATTAAGTAGGTATAAAAAAGAAATATTTTATAAACCTACAAAAACCACTAACGGGGAAGCATGTATTTACCCCCCTTCGCACGATACAAAACGTCGGTCAGGATTCCTTCTTGTTTTAGAAATTAAGACTCTTACGTCCATATCACAGTTGCATTACTAGGGACCTCCTTATTACAGGTTCAATAATGGAATGACGTATTATACGTTTGGAACGAGGAAGAACTCAGACTCGATCCCATTTTTCTTGGTGTTCGTGGTAGCTGGGGATAATAAACCCATAATTATGTTAAATCCAACAAATATTGGACTTTCTCCATTAAAATTCAGAAAGTTTGAGATCGACTACTTCACAAATTTAACCGACAATAAAACAAAGTGCAAAATATTCAATTCTCAAAACCTATGTAACATAAGAAACACGAAGGATAAACTGTTAGAATAAGGTGACCAACAAGCCAACTTGTGGCTGTGGTCTGACCATTCTCTTGTAAAACAATCAGTTTTTTATTCATAATAATATCTTTTATACATATTGGCATTCCCTATATTTTGTCCCATGCTAGTTGCATAGGTATGGTCCTGATGAAGTTACTTTATTACGGTAGATTGGTCTAGCAGAACCGTGAGATAATCTAGCACGTAATGTAARTCGTCGAACTTGTTCCTAGTCATAGGGTTACGCCATAATGAGGATACAGGCCTTTCCCGTTAAGGCTAGTACTTAGTGTATGTGGACCGCGTCTCATCGGTCACGGTGTCTGGATATCGACATACATAAGTAGGTGCTCATATGATGAGTTCACTGAACTCCCTCACCTAGAAATCTCTAAGTGGTTCCCACTCATCGAGTAGATGATTTCTATGGTATAGCGTACAACATTAATCCTTAAGACCCAGACCTCATCGNATGGGTTGTCATCCCCAAGAGGTTCGAGAATGTCTTCCCATCTCGGTTTGTCACGAACCGGACGAGGGATTATTCATCTATGGATGGTGTGAGGACTGTCTCTTATACACATCTAGATGTGTATAAGAGACAGGATATTGAGTTGCTTATACAAAAAAAAAAAAAAGAAAAAAAATAATACTCCAACACAAATCACGAAAAGTGATAAAGCGTGCATTCATGTGTAAAGCCTAATTTAAAGGCTAAGTTCAGTAAAAAGAAGCAGATTCAAAAATATTCTAAGTGTTGTGAAATAAAGTGGAAAAAGCGTGTGAATATACGAAAGGGTTTCGAATGAAAGTTTGGTGAATTGGGAAGAGTGAAGCGACCATAAGCTTCGGCTTTTAGAAATTAGGATTTTGTGTGTTATTGATCGTGTGTTAGCCACTATATCCAAATGTTCCATACCTTACCAAAGAGCCAACATTACAACCCATAATAAAGACCTCTTTCGATTCTTATTTGGTCAATTACTATGGGCAATTTTGAGCGTCCGATTTGTGAAATCTTGACAAGGTGCATGTATTGACCGACTTAAGCGTAAACACGTCATATATACACTTGAGCGAACACCCTCAAAATTCCATTTGAGAGGAAGTCATTGATTTGGCTTTAATTTGAAAAAGAGTAATACGAGCAACGCTTGACGATAGCGAGTCTATGTTGATACTATTATCGTATTAATACGATTAAGTACAAGAATTTCTCATTTTACACAATGTTCATTGCATGTGCACTCTCGATCCTTTTTGTTGTTCTAGGATGAACAAACCGATAAGTGTGGGGTAGTTGTTTTGCACGTAATTGTTGTGTTTTTTCTAGTGTTTTTAGTTAGAGTTTAGCGTTGGCTTTAGTTGTTTTGAGTCGTTTATTCTAGTTCTTAGGTTAGTTATTTTTGTTTATTTGCTTTTAGGCTTAAAGTGTACAAAGTGTGAGATGTTTGTGCTATTTTTGGGGTTTTAAGTTTGAGTTCTTGTTTTGTAGGTGGATAAAATGGTTATATTCACTCGGCGGACGTTTTGGACCGGAAAACGAGAAATTCGAGGCGAAAGCATCCAGGATCGGCTGAAAAGCTCCAAATCGACTGCCAGATTGACTGGCAGTCGATCGACTGGTGACGGATCGACTGAAAGAGCCCTGAATCGACTGCCGGATAGTAGCCAATCTCTTTGAGGCAGGGCAATCGATCGACACCCCATCAGTCGATCGGCTGCGACGCTGAGGGATGCGGGAACTTTGGTATTTTTGACATTTTTGCCCCTACAAACATTTATATAAAGCCCACATCTTGCACCAATGAAAATATCACTCCCCTCCCAACCCAAGCTAGGTTTTGGGATAAGATTACTAACAAGCTCTTGATAATTTTCTCTTCCTTAGGTTTTAGATTTATTTTCAAGCTTTGATGTAATTTCATTTTCTAGATTAGATTTAATTTCAAGCACCTCATTTGGTTTGTAAGCCTGAGAAGAATCCAAGTACTCCCTTGGATTGTTACTTTTGATTGCAATTAAATTCAAGCTATTTTCATTTCTTAATTCAAGTAAGTTTTCTTTCAATTTCATGTTTTATGCTTTAATTCCATGCTTTGTTCTTCATTTCCATGCTTGTTCTTCATCTTATGCCTTTCGCCTTAGGTATTAGAATTTATGCTTGATCTTGTGAATCATCCATGGAATCTAGTTGAGTGACACAACTAGATCAAAGATTGAGGCCTAGATCGTTTAATTTCACGTAATTTCATATGTGTCATGCATTTTTCTTCATTTCATGCCTTTTGTCTTAGCACCTTGAATTCATGTTAGATCTTAAGAATTGGCTATGGGATCTAGATGAGTGACACATCTAGATCATAGATCGGCTCTTGGATCGTCTTGATTTCAAGTTTCTCATTTACTTTATTTGCAATTTTATTTTCATTCATTGTTTCATGCTTAATCTTAGATCTTTACTTCGTTGCTTGTTATTTTCCGTAAAGTTTTAAACTTTCACGTTAAATTTTCTTGCTCTTTCGATCCATGCTTTCGATTTATGTTAATTTGCCTTATTTGAGTTTTTATGCATAGTTGTTCCTTGTGCATGCATGCTTGTACTTGGTGAAACATTGCATTTTCTTGCTTATCTTCATTATAGCTTTGCATTTCCTTATTGAGGCATACGACCTAGACATCTGACCAACTTGCTATTTCACTTCATGGAATAGTTTAGTTAGGTTAATTGCATTATTTTCATTTTCTTCACTTTTCCAAGCTTGAAACATCTAGATTCCTCAATTGAATCTATTTCCGATAATACAAGGCCAATGAACCTTTAATTTTCCAAAACCACGAAAAACTAGACTTCAGCCATGCACATAAATGAGATAAATTCAAATGTTCCTATTTGTTGTTACTTGTTACTTTGGACCTTTCAGATATCACGGACACAAACCAAGTGTACATTAATGTTGTTATATCAAATGCATACTAATTGTAATCGCATCCGAGTTTCTAGAGAAACTATCATGCTAGTTCTAGAGTAATAGTTGAAAAGAACTTGAAATCTGGTTAATAAAATAAAATTAAAGAAAGAAATTCATGTATTTGATTGTGTAACTGTATTGAGCATTTAATGGCAATTGACCTATCGTGGAGAGAAAAATAAATAAGCCCTTACCTAATTCTATGACATAAGACACCATTTTCATATTATCGATCAACACATGTTCTTTACGGATAACTTATGTTCCACACTCCACTACTGTTGAATTCCTCACATGGACAAAATAACAACTTTTATGTTGGAGTTTGGAATCATTATTGTCTCATCATAGAAGGAAAGGTTCTACAACTAGGGAAAAATGTAGTGTTGAGCATTGATCAGATCGTAAATGAAACAAAACCACATTTCTTAATTGTACTCTAGTCAGGAAGATGACGAGTAGTTCCATATTTCTACTTTCCTGCAAACAAATCCTGTGAGAACACAAGATCAAAATTTGAAAATATTCCAACAACAAGGTATTAGTCGATATATCCTCGACTGATGTGCTGAACCAAACCGGGTAGCTGAATGTAGGCTTTGGTGGAGGTGGTTGTATCGAACTTTTTACACTTACTTTTTTTTAGAAAAGTCTATCCGCAAGAGAACAAAGCGATTGTAAGTGGTAAGCTTGGTCGAATCTCTCGAGGAATGGAAATCGGAATCGAAATGCTCGTTTTAATACAATTTAACTAAACACATGATCAATGAGTGTTGGTTTTGATTTTAGAAAGTAAGAGAAAAATAACCAAAATGACTTGAATTCAAACGTAACAATCTATCAACATATTAACACAAATCATGATAGGTATAATAGCATGAGAATCGGACACCACAAGGAGTGATAATAAAGCAAGTAGAGAGACCAAAAGTGTTCGATAATCAAATAAAAATCAAATATGAATTATGAAATCATCTATATTCTAACTAAACCAAAAGAAAAACAATCTTGATTTGAAAGCATAACGATGACAATGGAATCTAATAACCTTCATTAACAAATTGAATACCAAACTCAACAACTAAACCAGAATCCATACAGAAAAAACCAAAAAATTCCAAATAATTATTGAAATCACAAGAAAAATGGAGAGAATCAAGAATTGAAATTACCCCAATAAAATTTTAAAATCTTTAACACCAAATAAAAAATGAGCAAGTCCCACGCAAGCTGGCTTCTCACAATCTAAATTATCACCGTCTTTAAATCAAGAAAGCAAGTTAAGTTTCTTCAAAATTATCAATTGAGAAAAGGGATTGAACAATATAGGTGAAGGTAAGATTTCTAGGTCAGAATTAGGCAAGTGTGCAGATCCGGTCGCAGCTGAAAAGTGTTGCCTCTTAAATAGTTTAAGCCAAGGAGTGCACCATGGTAAATCCAGAAATGACCAATCGTCAACATGCGTCGATCGATGATATCCCTATCGTCGATCATATGTCGATCGATGGTGGTGGTTTACGTCAAGGAATAGTGGCATTTTGATTCTCCATTGAGGACTCATGTTGATCGATGATGGCATGCAGTCCTCGATAGGTTGATTGACCCATGCTATCGAAGCGGGAGGCAGGAGTGTGTCGATGTTGCATCGAAGTTTTCCATCGATCAATGCTTCCGGGTATTCCTCGGTAGGTTAATTGACTCAAGTTGTCGATGCGGCTGGGAGCTGTGCGTCAGTGATGCGTCGATTGTGGTATCGATCGACGGGTATGTTTTATTAACCCCGTGTCATGTTTTCACCAATTCGGTCTGATCGTGACTCTCGGGAATGTTCTTGGCTTTTCTCAATTGACTAGAAATACAAGGAAATCAAACTAACAAAAATATTTACAAAAGTTACGATAAAAGTAATAAAACCATCAAAAGTTGAAACAAGCTACGTAAAAGCCAAAAGAAAGAAAAACGAGAGAAAACATGACCCAAAACCCACTACAACATATAAACAAGACACAAAAACAAACAAAGCATACTCACAAATATGAACAAATCAACTCACCCACAATTAGCTTTTTTGTTTGTCCTCAAGCAAAATCGAGCCAAAAGATAGACAAGAAAATTCTAGTTCCCCGATGAACCTAACACTAATGCACACAAATGAATAGAGAAATAATGCATTCAGTCACTCAAAACCAAAAGTGGAGGACCTCTATGAGATATTTAGACAAGAGATTTAGATCCTTATCCGTACAACTAATACGATGAGTAGCCCTTTACGCAAGTCTCTCGTCCATGCACCGACCAAGGTCTATCTGTGCTTAAAATCACTAGATCGGAATATTACTAGCCCTGCCATCTATACACCTCCTTATGAGATATTCTAAAAATTAAAGGCAAAAATGTGCATAAGGGTTGCACAACTTATTATATACATAACACTTTGTACAAGGATTTCTCTTCTTGTACTTTTTTTCTTTTTCATTTTCTTTTTTATTTAAGTATCTGTAAAGATGAGGTACTAGATGAACACAATATTTACATCTCGAAATTGAGAGTTCATTGACTTCGACCACTTGTTGCTAATCATGACTCGATAAGAACGTCGAGTTTTTGACGTCTTCAAAAAGAGAATGAAAAAAAATACAAATAATCCTATAGAGGGAAACCGAGAACAAGGCTAGTAAAAAGTATTTGATTTTTGTGAAAAATTGCATGGATAGCACAAGATTAATGCACTTACGTAAGATTCATACACTTCATGCCCCACAATTATAATATTGCCGAATAATAATCTAAACAACCTATCCAATAAAATAAGACTACGTCACTTCGCCAAGGTTCTAAGCAATGTCAACACATCCCAACTCAATCATTATCACATGCAAGCAAGCATAAGAATATCCTAAAAATAAACACACTTCCCCCACACTTAAACCTAAGTAATGTCCATATTTCTCATACATTAAGTCAAAAAGGTAAGAGGGAAGGGAGAGAGATATATTTCTATAACCGTGCTTGTGGCGAGAAATCGAGTGTGAGGTGGCATCCAACAGGCGGTCGAAGCGAGAGTAACCTACAAAAAGGGGTGAGTGGATAAGAACGATATACACAACAGCATAAAATTCAAAAATAAAAGAAAACATCAATATCTACAATTTTCTTTAAGGATACTTTGTGAGAGGATCATCATCAGGATCAATCTCCAGATGAGAGTCGGTCGCTTGAGAAAAAGAAGCTTGGACAAAATGCTCTTCGAGTCAGGAGAGGCAAGCTCTTAGATTCTGAAAACATTGATGATTGCTATCGATTTTCTCATTAATAAGTTGGAGATTTTTGAACATCCCCATTTGGAATTCCCGATTCTCCTTGAAAAATGATCAAACCTTGGCGCAAGACCGATCCGATGTCTGGACCTTATTCTTCCTCATTTTCTTTGGCGTGGTGAGCCGAAGATCCTCCTTACGTGAGGTCTTGAGGGTGAGTCATATTTGATGCGCTACGTTTGGCCGTTGGATCATGTTGAAGATCCTCCTTGCATGAGGTCTTGAGGGCAAGATGTATTTTCCGCGCTACGTTTTTCTGTCAAAAGGTAGTGATCTCAATTGCTGCTATATCCATGTCAACTGGAATACACTCGAAGTGACGGGCGAGGCTAGTTATGAATGGGGCGAATGATAGGAGGGGCATTTTGTTGCTGGGTTTCTTCTCCAAAATTTTTTGAACTCCGTTTAAGAGAAGAGGAAAGAGACATGGGCGTCAACCATTTATGAGGCACCACGACGCGCAAAGTTTAGTTTTTTAGCATTGGTTTCCTCTTGCTTTCAAAGCACTACATGGACAAGTAATTTCTAAGCAATGCAGATTGCGTTGTCTTGAATCCTCATAACCAAAAACCGATTATAGGAGCCCGTGTTTTCTCTTATCAATTCATACCAAAAGGCGGCAACATCAAATGCATCATCTCAGGGCATTGGGGGAATGCCATTGCTATCAAGCTCGAAGACTTCTTCAAACATGCATTTGTTACCCTGAATTTTATTTCCACCAAGTCGTCAAGTGAACGTCCAGTCGGTGAAGACGCTCAAAGTGGTGAAGAACTCGAGCACGAGTTTATGGTACCCAAGAATCTCTATCCAAGTGAACGTGGTTCACCCGAGCCCCTCGATATACCTTAAGACGGCTTTGTAATGTTCTGATCCCTCTTAGGCCCGTTCCTCCACCTCGTCTAAATCGATTGCTCGATGTGTCGCGAATACCCAAGTTCTAATTGAAACTAAAACCTTTACCTCATCTTTTTAATATATGGGAAATGGGGCCTTGTATTTAGCCAAAATATATATCCTTTTTCCTGCCCAAGAAATAGTGAAACAAAGTTGAAGCAAACGGGTATCGAGAAAGATAGAATTTAGAAAGGTGTGCTGTTTGGGGAATTTTGTTGAGAACGTGGTGTGAGAGATTTCCAAAGAGAAAGCTTAGAGGAAAAAGAAAAGGAGAAACACTAGACCAACCAATAAACTCTAATACGACAAAAATAATGAATAAGATCAAGTGAAGTACCTCAATTTTCAAATAAAAAGACATCAATTTCGGATGAAATGGACTCGAGCCATTTTGTTGTGGAAGGAAATGGAGGAAATTGGTAACTGAAAATTGCAAGTAGCTGGAGTTGGTAGACCGTGATCAGAGGATTGCTAGAAAACGAGTGAGGTCGTCAGAATCGGAAGAAGCACGAGAGAACAAGAGAGGGTTTGTTGGGGTGTTTGTGAAATGAAAGAGGAAGAATGAGAAAAGATTTGAGGAAGTGAAAAGGACATGGGTTGGGTTGAAAATCTAGATTTTTAAGTCAGCGACCAGGCCGGGTTTAGGTCTGCATTGACAGGGCATCAATCGACGGGATCAATAGTGTGTTTTCATCGACAAAGTGTCGATCGATGGGACATCGGCGAGATCGACAAAGAGTTTTTCATCCACAAAGCATCGATCGATGAAGAATTAACGAGCCATTGCCAGAGTGGATAGAGAGTTTGCATCGATATGGAGTTAATTGATGGACTATTGACGAGATCGATAGAGTTTTCATTAGCAAGGCATCGGTCGATGGGCCATCAATGGAATAGGCAAAGAGTTTTCATCTACAAGGTGTCGATCGATGGGCCATCGATGTGTGCAGAGGCACTTGGTCGACTATGCACCGACACATGTTCTGTGTCTGTGGACCTCCGTTTCTTGAGCAAAACCTCAGATCCTTCAAAAACACCTCCGGGGGTGCATAATCGGTCTTCTATCCTTGACGTAATACTCCCTATAACATGAACAAGAGGAATATAAATGAAAAATCGAAAGAGAATAGAAAAATTAAAGGGTGAATATATAAGAATACAAATATTTCGTAATAAGGATATGAAATGCTTGAGCTGCCTCCCAAGAAGTGCTTATTTAACATATATAGCTTGATGAATTCACGTCTTTTAGGCGATAGGTGGGTCTTCAAAAGTGCCAGACTTTACTTCTTGAGTTCGTTTTGATCCTTGAAAATATGATTTGACATGATGGTCGTTGACTTGTAAACGTTCTTGGGTCTTCTTGTTTACTAATTTCACACTACGTATGGAATCACTTCTTTAATCAAGAATGGGTCACTCCATCGTGACTTGAGCTTTCCGGGAAATAGATAGAGGCGAGAATTATAAAGCAAAACATGCATGCCAGCCTTGAGATCTTAAGTAATGATCTTCTTGTCGTGTTGAAGCTTCACTTTCCTTTTGTAGATCTCGGCCCCACTCATAAGCGTCATTTATAATCTCATCGAGCTTTTTGAGTTATAACCCCCTCACATTGTCGACTTGTTTCAAATCTTAATTCACGGCTCATATATCTCGATAAGCCTTGTGCTAAAATTAAACTGAAAGAGGGCACTCGTTACCGTATAGCAGTCTGTAGGGGCTTGTTCCTAAGACCGTCTTATACGCTGCCCAATACGACCAAAAAGTGTCTCTTTGAGCTTTTGACCAATCCTTCCAACTTGGTTAGATGATTTTCTCAAGGATTACTTTGATTTTCTTGTTGCTTATCTCCACTTGTTCCAACATTTGAGGATGGTACGCCATGGCCACCTTATGCTTGATCCCATATTGTGCCATCAACCTTGCTATTTCGCCCTGAAAATTATGCCAATAACACCTGCTCCTTTCCCTGAGAATATCCCGACCTGCTCCAACAAAGACACATTAGAAAGGACCACCGGGGGTTTTCCAATGGAAACCTCTCCGATGCTTAAGTTAGTTAAGCATTGGGATCGGAATAAGCAAAATCATGAGAAAAATTCTTAGAATGTCATACCTTTCCCAGCCTTGGGGCTGAGATATTTATAGATCTCGCCAACCGGGACCTTTTCGAGATCCCGGAAATAAAACTCGCGAATCTTGGGCAATTATTCAGGCTGACCTGACCAAGAAGCTTCCACAAAGGACAGACCAGTTCTGTCACAAAATTTTCCGAGTTCCTGATCTGATCTCCCAAAACCTTATCCAAGGCTTCGGATCAGATCGGGACAATTCTCATCAAGCTATAGGCTCGTCCTCTGCCTCATCTTTCTTCTCCTAAGGCCTCAGTTCAGCTCGCCCCAACTAGGTTCATTCGAGCTACTTGGCAACGTGCCCTCAGATCAGGTCGTACCAATCAGTCCCCCCTAGATGGTTGGGGATGAGCTGTAACGCCTCGTATTCTAGTCCTAGAGACTGAGATCAACAACACGTCTCTTAAATTGCACAAATACCGTAAAATCCTCTTCCAGAATAAGTCACACCTTTTTGGGAAGGGTTACGACGCCTCGCATTCCACCTCAGCAGTCACAACTCACAATGTTCCCTTTCAAGTGCCGTACTCTGACATGCCTTAAATGCACAAATTCCGCCAAATCCTCCTTTTCCAAAAATTACTTTTTCAAAACATATATCGTCCTCTTCTTTTGACATTCACTTTACTCATTCTCACTTTGTCATTCTCGCCAAGCAACCGTCTCTCTCAAAACTCAAAGCTCTCTCTTCTTTGAAACCAGGTACTTTTTCGATCTCCTTCATATTTTCCTATCATGTCTACTTTGTAATCCTCCTCGCCTTCTTCTCTCCATTTAACTACCTCTTCTTCTTCGGCGATCTTATCCCTGACCTCTTCCGATGACCGGAATCCTCCGATTCTAGGCCATCCACATAACATAGTGTCCATTCTAAGTAATATGACTGTAGAAGGGTTAAGGGTCAAATTCCAGATTCCCAATTCTTTCTCCCTAATTAACCCCGACATAGGTGGCCAATCAGCTGCCGGAAGATCACCTGACTTTCTTTGTGACCAGTTCAAAGTCGGGCTGCGTCTCCCTATCAACCCTTTCATCTTGTCTATTTCTAGGATTTACCGGATTATGGTACATCAATTTGTGCCCGATGCTTTCCTTATTATCATAAGGTTCAACTTTACGGCTCGTTATTCTGGGCTTATCCCTAAAACCCAACTACTTTATTCATTATTCCAAGCCAAGGGCTGGCGTTCGATTTTTCTATCTTACCGCCAGGGCTGGCGTTCGATTTTTAGTAGGCAACTCCTCCTCGAACAAGGCCTAGAGGAAAAGATACTTTTTCATCCATTGCTTAGGTGATTGGTGTTTTTCTGCCAAATCCCTTACTGCTCTCCTCGCTCAGGCTCAGCTGACCCGAGGAGATCGATCTCCTTCCCTGCAAAACATCATCTCAACCTTAAATTGCAGCATCTTCAATTTGACCAAATTCCTTTCCCCTACCATCCTGAACTTCTTCAACTCCACGGAGGAGTCCAGACCTCTCGCCCATGAAATTGGTATACAAAGGTGATTTTCCAGCTCTGACTTCCTCATTCTTCCCTCTTTTCCTCCTTCCCCTTTTTTTTATTCTGATGATTTGATCCAGCTCTTATGTTTTTGGTTAATCCGTACAATTCATTTATTATTATTATTATTATTATTATTATTATTATTATTATTATTATTATTATTATTATTATTATTATTATTTAGTCATGATGATGAGGAAATTTCTAGAAGCCCATCAACAACAAGATGTTGCCCCCTCGAGGTCAAGGCCTTCTGAGGGGTTGACTGTTGGGGCAAAAGGGGGGGACCCGAACTGGAGGGATGGACCTTCCTGAAGGGCCATCTCGTCCTACCGTGGATCTGTCTATCTAGTCAGACTCCGGGGAAGAGTAGGCACACCCCCCTCGAAAGCGTCCCAGGGCTGGCAAAGAGGCGGCGCAGAGGGTAATCAACCCCAATGCAACACTGTTCACCCATACCTCAGTTCTGAACTGCTCTGGGGATGTGGCCATCCAGTTCATCCAGGGTTAATGCCCTACTTCCGATCTCCATACCCTGGAAAAGTGGTCTGATCCAGAATTGATCGAATCTCTTTGACATGATGAGTCAAGGTTAATCATCTTTGCTCTTTTCTCATTTTTATTTTCTCTCCCTTTTCCTTACCGCTTCTCATTAGGCTGCAGCGAAAAGATCTGTCCATGTTGCCCACACCAGGGGTGCTCTAATAAATGCTGACCTAGTCAAGGACCATTCTCTTCTTAAGGAGAAGGAGAAGGAGAAGCGGTTGATGACCCTTTGCAAGGAGAGGGGGACTGAGCTGAAAAAGCTTAAGTCCGAGCTGCAAGCTGCTCAGGAAGAGACAAAACATGCGCGAGCTATGGCACAAATCCGAGCTGACGAGGCCTTAGCTAGAGGTTGGGTGGAAGGTAGGATGGAGTTTCTCAACTCCGCGGAAGGACTCAGGCTCATCCAATCTACCAGGGAGGCCTCCCAATGAGCCTTCCTCCATTTGGAAGAGCTCTACCGACTTCTCGTACCCGAGGTCGTCGCGTACTACTATCTCGGCCTTGATGCTTATGAGAAGTGGTCCGAAGAGAACCCTTCCACTCACTTCGACCAAAGTCAGCCGATCCAGAGAGCTTCTGAGCCTACCAGCTTCGCTTATGCTACGTAGGAGGACCGTCTACACAGACTTGGGGATTCCGAGTCCGTCGAGCATATCCTCTAGATATTCCATACTCCAGCTCAGGCATCTCATTCTCGTCCAGCTTAGGATGTGACTTTGGCGCTGGTTGGTCCTGCCTCATCCCCCACCTTTGCTGATCTGGGCGAGCTACCTGGTGGGGTGTCGCCAAGCAACCTTCCCGAAGAGAGCGCTAGAGCCGTCGAGCAACAGATGGGGGAGCTGACCACCTAAGACTATGATGATGTAAACTAGGTTGTTCCTGTGTGGCTGATCTGTATTTTTAATTTGAACAATATTTTGTTTCTATTTTGTCTATTTATGCTTAAGGTTTCCGGGAATCCAGGAAACCCTAGTACTCTGTACCTCTGCTTTATCTATAAAATCCTCTTTTGCATATTTTTCATCATATCATGGCCTCGCATTCCTTTTCCGAATAGATCGATAGTCTGAAAAAGAAAAACCTTGCTTTCTTTAATGAGAACTTTCATCTTTCTGAAGAGAATACCCAATAGGAGGCTGGGACAAGGTTAGAGAACCCACAAATTACCCAAAGGTGGAGAGATTTGGCACATCTCTCATACCTCTAGCATAAAATCGTACAATACCGTATCAAGGTTCAATTCGCAGCAACCAACGTTCTTCGCTAAGATTCTGGGTTCCTGACAAGCCTCGGGATTCTACACATTTCTTGGAGTGCACTCGTTCGTCATCATCATTCGTTAAAAGTAGTTCAACGATTAGTAATCTCTAAACTCGTCTTTTGGTATGATGTTTTTGAAAGTGGTTTGGTTTGATATGGGATATGAACAGTTGATGGTATGCCAGATAATGTTATTTTAGTAGATTGTTAAGAATTTGGTGATTTGGATTCATACTTTTGTGTTTTTGGATTATTGATTTTGGTTGAACTATTGTTTTTGGATTGAGAATGGAATTATGGTTGGTTTAGTTATATTTTGTGAAGCATTTAGTATTTAAATTGTTATAAATCTTGTTGCGCATTTGAGATAAATTCCGAAGTAGTATTGTGATAGAGTTGATTGTTGAAGACCTTAGATTGTTAGTTGCTATTACTAGGACATGCAAGATGGGACACAATTGCTAGTATGATGTGTAGTATGATGTGTAGTATTCGGTATTTGTTTTGCAATTGTCGCTTTTCTCACAATTTGTCGAGAGGTTAACACCCTCGAGACAAGAGATTTTTTGTTTTACAATTGATTTCGAATTATTTCTCAAAACCCCATTGTCCGCGTGTTTATCGTAGCATTTTCGTTATTTTCTCATTTGTACAAACAAACACAAAAACGATTTCCGATTAGTCTTCCTCAAGAGATCGACTCGAGTTAACTTGCCAAGTCAACAAGTGACCCCGTTCTCTTGCGAGCGAACTAAAACCCTTTCAAAAGTAGACGCGCACTGTTTAACTGGATTTTAATTTTGAAAGGAACACAAAAGTTCGGCTCAAAATTTGGCGCCGTTTCCCGGGGAGAACTAAAACCCTTTCAAAAGTTCATTCTCTTCCAAAAATCACAAACGAACACGAAACACAAACAAAACCAATAAAAACACGAACAAATATCACGAAGAACAAACACAAAAATTACAACCTTTAGCCTTCCCCGGAAACGGTGCCAAATTTTGCTGAACTTTATGTTCCTTTCAAAATTAAAATCCAGTTAAACAGTGCGCGTCTACTTTTGAAAGGGTTTTATTTTGCCCGCAAGAGAACGGGGTCACTTGTAGACTTGGCAAGTTAACTCGAGTCGATCTCTCGAGGAAGACTAATCGGAAGTTGTTTTTGTGTTTGTTTGTACGAATGAGAAAATAACAAAAATGTTACACTAAACACGTAGACAAGAGGGTTTTGAGAATTGTAATAACTAAATGATGATTTAAACTATGAGCAATTTAAACTATTCTTGCAAGGAGAGATTCAATCACCATGCAAGAACTTAACTAAAGTTAATAAAAAATTTAATAACGAAACAACTTTTAAAAGGTTAATAAACGGGGGTCTAGGGCCTTGGACTCGTCTCCACGACCGCTTAGACATTTCTTCGAACACTTAGTCTACGAGTTGGGGTTGTCAATCCCAACGTATAGATTAAACGCCCGATGACTACAAGCGATGGTTCTAAACGTTTTCAAGCACTAGACCCGTGATTTCTAATCAACAACCATTGACAAACTCACTATCACAACCTCAAGACAACAACTAATCATGATTGCAAATAACATCCAAAACATCCAAACATCCAAATTACAATAATATCAATCAACTAATCAACCAAAATAATTCTTCACCAAATGATTCAAAATAATTCAAACATGAACGATTAAAACTAATAATCCAAACACAATATGCAAACAAAATATCCAAACAAGATTACTAAAAATCAAAATGAACCAATGAGAACAAAGTTTAGAGTGTACGGAATTGAAATGTTTGCGAGAACTATCTCCAGCTATTCCGGAGGGATTATCGTCTACGAGTCGAACCTTGGAAGCTGTCACGGACTCCCGAGAAGCTACGACCGCCGTGGTAACTACCGAATCTACGCCACTGCAACTGGTTTCCGTGGGGCTTTAAGGCGACGGGTCGGAGTTGTTAATTCCGAGCGTGTCCTCATGAGAGGTCTTCGTTCCTTCTATCCGGGTAGGTTCTGATCTTTAAAAGAGAAAGAAGATGAAAAACGATTCAAGAATGCTCATGGGTTGTCATCCCCAAGAGGTTCGAGAATGTCTTCCCATCTCGGTTTGTCACGAACCGGACGAGGGATTATTCATCTATGGATGGTGTGAGGATGGTGTTTTTAGTTCTCTGAATGTGGCTGAGTTCTTGGCCTTTTGTAGCCATCAAAAACCCCTTCTGTAACTAAAAATCTCCACAAAATTCGAGTTTGTAACACTTATATCCGATTGGATGGACTCCCAGTCCGATCGGAGGGATCTTTCTGCCAGAGTTTCTAACACTGGGTAACCCAGTGTAGATGACAGATCCAGTGTCAGCTGTAATATACCAAATCAGGGCCCAATTTCTTCGAAACTCCACTCGCGGGTCCACTCGTCCACCTTAACGCCGAAAAACTTCAAAATACCTAAAATAATCATAAAATGTGGTAAAATAAGTCGGATATACATAAATACAAAAATATGCTCAATCAATCCAACTTATACCCAAAATTAATAACAAATCTAACTAAAACACTAGCCAAATATACCAAAAATCATGACAAATACGTGCGAGTCAAGTGTGAAAAGTTTTCTCAACTTCACAAACTTCTAGAGAGAAAAAGGCAAAAGTAGCGCAATTACAAGCGTGATTGGGCGGAGCTCCGCCAGCTCAACTGTCAACTCCAAGAGGAAAAAGCTGATCTGCTTGAATTAGTATGCCGACTGACCACCGCCGCCGGCGGGGCTCACTCTGCCACTGAACGAGCAGACAGGTATTGTCCACGCCTTCACGAGACTGAGCGCGAGCTGTGGCGCCTTCGCCGGGTTTTGGCTTCTGATAAGAGGGATTCTTCTTCCCATCCATGATGTTTGTATGATTTAGCTTAATGTATTTATGTGACCTGAAATTTCTGCAAGCGTTTCTTTTCCTATGTAGTTGTAATCAAATCTGTCGAGTTAATGAGATTTTCTGTCTTCAAATATTCTTGACTGCTCTTGTAATACGTGTTTCTCCTTACTAAACCAGGCTCAAATATTCATCTCTCGGCACCTTGGCTTGATGTTTCTGGGTGTACCTTTGTAAAGGCTCATGCCCTTTAATGAGGATTAGGTCCAGTTTTGGGATCAAGGCCTTAATTGACAATTAGGTCGGGTCAAGGGTGTTTACCCCTTATCTAATCGGGGCTAGAGATTTTACTGACAATCCGGTCGGAATTTCTGGGGCATCCACCCTTAGCCAATCAGGGCTAAATCTTACTAACAATTAGGTCAAGATTTTGGGGCATCCGCTCTTAGCCAATCAGGGCTCAATTTTACCAATAATCATGTCAGGTTTTTGGAGCATCCGCCCTTAGCCAACCAGGGCTAAATTTTACTAACAATCAGGTCAGCTTTTTAGGGCATCCGCCCTTAGCAAACCAGGGCTAAATTCTACTGACAATCAAGTCAGGTTTTTGGAGCATCCGCCCTTAGCCAATCAGGGCGAAATTTTACTAACAATCAGGTCGGGTTGCAATAAAACATGGATAAATTCAAATCACTTATTTGTATAAATAAGCTTTATGTATTAATCTTACACATAATACTTTTGTAAGTCCATTACATTCCATGCTCGTGGTACCATAACTCCGTTCATCAGCTCCAATTCATAAGCCCCTCCTACAAGAACTTTCGTGACCTTATATGGTCCTTGCCAAGTAGCATCTAGCTTTCCCTTGGTCCTCCCCAAGTCATCTTGGCATAAGACCAAGTCTCCTATCTAAAATTGCCTCTTTACCACTGACTTATTGTAGGTTGCCCTGATTCATCCCCTCATGTTCTCCATCCTTATTGCAACTCGCTCCCTTTTTTCCTCCATCAAATCCAGTGCGTCCAGTATGAGCATCTCATTCAGATCTACATCAAAGCTTTGTATTCGGTGAGTTTCCATGCTTATTTCTGCGGAGATTACGGCACTTGTGCCATATACTAGGCTAAATGGGGTTTCTCCAGTGCTTTCCTTGGGTTTGGTTCAATAAGCCCATAGAATTGAACTGAGCTCCTCTACCCATTTGCCTTCTGACTTTTCTAGGAGTGTCTTAATCCCTTGAACCAGAATGCGATTGGTTACTTCGACATGGCTATTTTCCTGATGGTGGTCTATCTTCATCTTAGTGCACCAGGCCCGAATTCAAGCCCCCATGAACTGCGTGCCATTATCTGATACCAAGATCCTTGGGATGCCAAACCGGCACACTACATTCTTCCATAGGAAACACATCACTGCCTTCTCCGTAATCTTTGCTAAGGCTTCAGCTTCCACCCATTTGCTGAAATAATCAATACCCACGATCAGGAACTTCTTCTGGGCTGGGGCTGTGGGGAAAGGTCCAACCAAATCTATCCCCCACTTTGCAAATGGGCAAGGAGAGCTCATTGTTATGAGCTCTTCCACAGGCTGATGCACTAGGGGGGAGTTCTTCTAGCACTTGTCACATCTCCTGACAAAGTCTTCTGCATCCTTTCTTAGCTCTAGCTAAAAATAGCCAGCTCTCGTGATCTTGATTGATAGGGTTCTGGCACCCATGTGGTTTCCTCAACACCCTTCATGATTCTCCTTGAGAACATGGGCGCCCTCCTTCAGGCTTAAGAACCGCAAAAGAGGCTTTCCAAACCCTCTTCTGAACAGTTCTCCCTTTATTAAGCAAAAATGAGATGACCCGATTCTTACTTTCGTTGCCTCCTTCCTATCATTAGGTAGCTCTCCATTTTCTAGATATGCCATAATCGGGGAGCGCCAATCCTTTTCTTCCTCTAGTGTATGTATCTCTTCTTCCCCAAATTCCCGATACGCCATTAATAAAGTGATTACCCTTTATTGGCAACCCGTTGCCGAGCTGGCTATCTTATCCAGGAATCTGCTTAACCATTTACTTCTCTGGGGATTTGGTGGATGGTCAAAGCGTCCATGGTGTTGGCCAACTCACGAAATTGAGCTAGATATTTTTGCATGTGTTCTTCCCTCGTTTAAAATTCTCCCCTTATTTGCTTGTATACAAGTTGTGAATCTACCCGTGCGCATATCCGCTCTGCCCCCAATTCCTTTGCCATCTGAACTCCTCTCAGCAGGGCCCCATGCTCCGCCCCATTATTGGATAAGGAATAGTTCATCTGCACACCATATTCTATGTTCACATCTTCCGGGTCTATTAGTACTATTCATGCGCCACATCCCAGGTTGCCTATCGAGCCGTCTGTGTAAATCGTCCATTATTTCTTCTCCTCAGGGGAGCTGGTCATCTCTTGCATAAAGTCAACCAGTGCTTGAGATTTGATGGCTGTTCACGCATCGAAATTAATATCAAACTCGCTGAGCTCAATTATTCATTTCACTAGACGCTTTGAGGCCTATGGTTTATCCATGATTGCTTTCAGAGGCAGGTTGGTTCAGACCACTATGTTGTGCGAAAGAAAATAGGGCAGAGCTTGTGAGCTTTCCCGACCAGAGCTAGCATGGCTCATTCTACCTCCACATACTGGAGCTCGGCATCATGCAACATTTTGCTCCAATAATACACCGGCTTTCTCACCCTGCTTTCTTCTCTAATTAGGACTGTGCTCACAGCTTCCTTCCCTACAGCTAAGTAGAGGATCAAAGGTTCTCCCTGGACTAGTTTGGTAAGCAATGACATGCCGACCAGATGCTCTTTCAACTTCTAAAATGCTTCCTAGCATTCTTCATCCCATTAGAATCGAGCCCTCTTTCGCAAGGCTCAAAAAAATGGTAAGCTCTTCTCGGCTGAGCGCTAGACAAACCTGCTCTGCTATCCGTCCAGCCAGACATTGCATTTATTTGACACTTCTCGGAGGTTTCACATCCATATTGGCTTTAACTTTATCTGGATTGGCCTCTATTCCCCTTTCCGTGACCATATACCCAAGGAACTTTCCAACTCTCACACCAAATGCGCACTTCCTGGGATTGAGCTTCATTCTGTACTTTCTCAAGGTATTGAAAGTTTCCATAAGGTCATCAATGTGCGAGGCTTCCTTTGCACTTTTAACCAGCATGTCGTCCACATATACTCCCATATTACATCCGAGCTTGGTATTGAACATTTTATCTACTAGCCGTTGATATGTGGCGCCTGCATTCTTGAGCCCAAATGGCATGACCACGTAGCAATAAGTTCCTTTTGGGGTTATGAAACTAACCCGTTTCCAATCTTCTTCGGCCAGCCTGATCTGGTGATATCCTTGCGAGGCGTTCATCATGCTTAGCAGTTCACATCCTGATTGGTAGTGGTCCTTGGGACAAGCGAGATTGAGGTCTCTGAAATCTATGCATATTCGCCAATCGTCCTGGGTTTTCAGTACCAACACCGCGTTAGAGAGCCATTCTGGGAATTGTATTTCCTGAATATGCTTAGCTCAATAATGGCTTCCTTCTCAAGGCCGAAGTTGCGCTTCCTCTACTTCACAAGTTTTATCATGGGGCTGATGTTGAGGTGATGCTCAGCTATTTTCGGGTCTATCCCTACTAAATCTTGGGGAGACCAGGAAAACACATCTGCATTGTTTCTCAAAAACGCGACCAGCTCTACCAACACCTCCGGATTCAGAGTCATTCCTACACGCAAGACTCGACTACCATCTCCTGGGATTACCTCCACTGACATCAGGTTTTCCTCTCGCTGAATTAGCTCGGGTCTGGCTGCTTCTGTCCTCGCCCTTTTGCATCGCCTTTCATCTTCATTGCGTCGGGCACTCTCTACATACGTCTGTCGGGACCTCATATTGGTCACCACGGACTTCACCCACTCCATCCTGAGCAGGGAACTTCAGCTTCATGTGATATACAGAAATTACTGCCTGGAATTGGCTTAAAGATGGCCATCCTAACACGGCGTTATATGAGGAGGGTGCGTCCACTACCAAAAAGCTCACCGACTTGGTCTACCTAAACGGGTCGTCCCCTAGCGTAACCAGGAGGTTCACTACTCCAAGCGATCTCAGGGATCCCACAGTAAAGCCTACCAACGAGGTCATGACCTCTTCTAACTCCATATTTAAATTCAACTTCCAAAAGCAATCATAAAACATAATATCTGCTGAGCTTCCTGTGTCAACGAAGATCAATCGCACATTGTAATTAGCAATGGTTGTTGTTATGACCAGGGCATCCATGTGCGGGGCCAGAATACCATTTTCATCCTCCGACCCGAAGCATATGTTTGGGCTCGGCGCTAACTGCCCAACTTCATGCGTCCTCCTAGTCAGATCTCTCGTAGCTCGTACATAACTATTCTGGGTTTAACAAGAATGCTCGTTCCATTCACCTCCCGTGATCATCAGGATTTCACCTCGTAATTCCTGAGATTGGCTTTCCTTTTGTGTACTCATACGCCCACCACTTTATCCCTGTCTTGTCTGGTATTGATCCTTTTTGTAGGAGTCAGATCTGAAACCTTCCCTCTTTGCCCGCACAAATTCCTTGAGGTGCCCTGCTTGCACCATTCATTCTATCTCGTCCTTCAAATGGGTGCACTCATTTCTGTCATGCCCGTATTCATTGTGATACCAACAAAATCGGTCAGATTTTTCCTTTCTTGGTTTTTGGGAATATGTTCTAGGCCATTTGAGGTCGGGGTGCTGCTCAATTGCTTGTAGAATTTCTCCTTGAGGCGAGGCAAAAGGTATGTACCTATCAAACCGAGGACGACCTCCTACCAAATAAGTCTTGGGCTTCTTCACCGGGATCTTATCTTCCTTGTCAGTTCGTTCCCTTCGCTTCTCTCCATCGTCTTTTATCCTCAAGGCCTCCTCCAAGTGGATATACTTTTCTGCTCTTTCCAAGAGCTCTCCAAATTTCAGCGTTGTCTTTACCACCAACGATTTGAAGAACTCCCCCTTCCTGAGACCTTGAGCCAAAGCATTGACCAAGAGCTCTTCGGATGCTAACGGCACTTCCATCTTGGCATCTGTAAATCACTTGATATATCCACGCAGACTTTCACTTTCTTTTTGCTTCAAACTGAACAGTTCCAGCGGCATTTTTTGATATTTCCTGCAACTGGTGAATTGGTGCAAGAATACATAACTGAACTCATCAAAGTTGCTTATGGAACGGGGGGCTGATTTCGTGAAGGTCGTGGGGAAGACCCGACACATGATAGCATCCGGGAATTTTTGTAAGGTAGCCTTGATCTCGAATCGGCTCAAGTGATCCCACGGGTCTATTGTCCCATTATACTCAAAGCCCATAGACCGATAAGAGGCCGGTAGATCATTACGCATGACAGCCTCTGTGAATGGAGTGCTTCTCTGCGCTGGCCTGCACCCGTGCCCGTAATTTTTTTTTAACTTCCATGACCTCTCTCTGCTGATTTTGCATCTGCTTAGTGAGGTCAAGGTTAGTTTTACTTGAAGTGTCGCTATCTGTTTTGCATGTAATTATTGTGTTTTTCCTAGTATTCTTAGCTAGAGTTTAGCGTTGTTTTAGTTGTTTTGAGTTGTTTATTCTAGTTCTTAGATCATTCTCTTATTTATTTGCTTCTAGGCTTAAAGTGTACAAAGTGTGAAGATGTTTGAGCTATTTTTGAGCTTTTAAGTTGGAACTCTTATTTTGTAGGTGGCTAAAAGGATTGTATTCACTCGGCGGACATTTTAGATCGAAAAATGAGAAATTTGAGCCGAAAGCATCCAGGATCGACTGAAAAACTCCAAATCTACTGCCCGGTCAACTGGACACAGATCAACTGAAAGAGCTCAAAATTGACTGTCGGACAGTCGATCGACTGCCCCCTGTCAATCGATTGACAGTCGATAGACTGCACTCTAGTCGATCGACATACAGTCAATCGACATCGCAGCAGTCGATCGACTACGACGCTGAGGGCTGCGGGATTTTTGGTGTTTTTGATGTTTTTGCCCCTACAAACAACCATATAAAGCCCACATCTTGCACCAAAATAAAAAATTCCCCTCCCAACCCTAGCTTGGGTTTGGGATCAAATTACTCACAAGCTCTTGATAATTTTCTCCCTTCTTAGGTTTTAGATTTAATTTCAAGTTTTGATTTAATTTCTTTTCCTAGATTTAGATTTAATTTCAAGAACCTCCTTAGGTTTGTAAGCCTAAGAAGAGTACATGTGCTCCCTTGGATTGTTACTTTTGATTGCAATTACATTCAAGCTTTGTTTCATTTATTAATTCAAGTAAGTTTCCTTTCAATTTCATGTTTTAACATTTAGTTCCATGCTTTGTTCTTCAATTTCATGCTTGTTCTTCATGTTATGCTTTTTGCCTTAGGACCTTGAATTCATGTTAGATCTTAAGAATTGGCTATGGAATCTAGATGAGTGACACATCTAGATCATAGATTGGCTCTTGGATCGTCTTGATTTCAAGTTTTTTTTCATATGCTTTATTTGCAATTTTATTTTCATCCATTGTTTCATGCTTAATCTTAGATCTATACTTTGTTGCTTGTTATTTTCCGTAAAGTTTTAAACTTTCATGTTAACTTTTCTTGCTCTTTTGATCCATGCTTTCGATTTATGTTAATTTGCCTTATTTGAGTTTTTATGCATAGTTCTACCTTGTGCATGCATGCTTGTACTTGGTGAAACATTGCTTGTTCTTACTAAATTTTCGATTTTGCTTGCATTTTCATATTCGAAGCATACGACGAGGCATCCTACCAACTTGAAATTTCATTTCCTAGTTTAGTTTAGCTAGTTTAATTGCTTTATTTGCATTTTCATTTACTTTTCAAAGCTTGAAACACTTTGATTCTTATAATTGAATCGATTTCCGATAAAACCAAGCCCGTTGATACTTTCAACACCACAAAAACTATAAAAACAAAATAGCGCTATTGCGACTCTGCTTGGTTAAGGCTTTCGATTTGGTTGTAGTTTCATTGTGTTTATAGCTTGCTTTGTTATTTGACGTTCTTGTTTAGTATTTTAGGTACGTATAGCTTTGGTGGATACATTTCTGACATGGGAGGGCATGGTGCAAACCATGTTGGGAATGAGATGTTGTATAATGGCCTTGGCAACGTTGGAGGGCATGGTGTAAACCACGTTGCCAATGGTGGTTTCGATTATGGGCAACCCGGCATGGGAGGGCATGGTGCAAACCATGTCGGGTTTAGCGACTCCTCGGGTTCGGTTGATCCATATGGAAGATTTGGTGAGCCGACTCACTTCCCGAACATGCATATTCCAACATTTGAGCCGTATGGTGGGTATAATGCTTCCAATCATTGCACGAGCTTGTCTATGTATGGCTTTGCGAGTTCGAATGAGTATGAGAGTGGCCAAATTCCAAATCTCGGACTCTATGATGGTTCTCTCACTTCCAATTTCGATTATGCCCCATTGTTTCCACCTATGGCACTCATGATCCTGATCCATATGCGTACTTCGTAGGTTTGAGCTCCAATGACCAAAATGCCCCTCCCGCCTTCGATATTTCGGTGCATGCTTTTATTCTTCCCCCGATACAAATCTTACCATGATCATGCAATAATTCCAATCTATGTCGACGTCATTTGAGGCTCGGTTCACCACTTTTGAGGCTCGGCTCACCGCTCTTGAGGCCACGACGAATGGGTTAAACACAATGTTTGGACAATTGGCAAGCGATGTTGATATGCTTAAATGAGCTCATGCGGATTCCTTACTCATGGACATGCTCCGAGAGTTAGTCGAAGAAGCTTTTATGATGGAAAAGATCCTTGAGGATGAGGTTGGCTCGGATGTCAATATTGAGGATTGTTTTGAGGATGATGAGCCCCTTATTCTTAACGATGAGTCCGTTGTGCCTCTATGTGCCCCCAGTTTATGTGTAGACGTTTCTCGATGTGTCGTTGAGGGAAACGATGACTTTTTAGAGGGGGATGTGGGGGTTATTGGCGATGGGATTGGAGAATTTGAAGATTTTATTGGGGTGGAGATTTTTGATGCTAAGATTGAAGAGTACAATGAAGGGATCGATGATTTGTTCGAGCTAACGCATACTTATTTGGAGGAAGAGGAGAGCAAACTGATAACCATCTTGAAAAATTCGAACCGAGGTGAAGAAAAGAGGATGGGTAAAGTGCTTGATGTTCTTAAGAATGCGGTTGATTGGAGACCCAAGTGGTTGAGGGAGTTAGCCCTTTGAATTCGAGTTTTGATGAAATGGTGAGAGCCGGGATTTGGAGATTGTTGTGGGAAGGCTTAATGTTCGTACTTTCCAAAAGTGAGTGGGTGGAGCCCATTGACTTGGTACCAAAGACGAGCGGCTTGCTCGTTCTTGAGGAGGAAAAACGAGATTTGTGGTCCATGAGGGCTACAACGGGTTGGAGGACGTTGATCGATTTTAAGAAGTTGAAAATGGCTACCAAGAGAGATCATTTCCCTCCCCCGTTTATCGATCAAAGGTTGGAAGATTTAGCCGGCCAATATTCCTTTTGTTTTCTTGACGAGTCATCAGGGCACTTCAAAACCACCATCCCACCCAAGGACCTAGCCGAGATGAGCTTCAATTTCCCATTTGGAACGTTTACTTTTTGGCGGATCTTATTTGAGCAATTCAATGCTCCAAGGATGTTCCAAAGAGTGGATCATCCCGACAAGGAGGAGATTATTTTGGTGGACCCTCCCGTTATCTTTCCACCTTGATCAAAAAGGGAGTACGTCGAGCTAATGACGTAAAACAAGCGCTTCTTGGGAGGCAACCCAAGTTTTTCTTCGTTCATTTCTTTTATTTTCTTTCTTTCTTCTTAAAATGAAAATCAAAAAAAAATTGAAAAATTGAAATTTAAAAAAGAAATTGTGATTTGGTTCTTTTGAACCTTTGGTTTCGTTTCATGTACATATTTTCTTTTGTTTTGATTTGGTGTGATTCTCCTTTTCTAGTGTGTTGTTTTCCGACTTCAGACCTTGGGCGATTGGATATGTGAGTAGCGTTTAGTGGAGCCAGGGAAATACTATCCGTGCTTGATTTTTGCTTGGATTGCTTGGACACCTAGGTGGACCCCCCGAGCTCGACCCAAACTCGCTCGGTTAAGGAAGCTTCTATTCACCCTCCTTTTACTTGATTTTCATTAAAATGCAATGAGGGCATTGCTTGGTTTAAGTGTGGGGTGGGTAGGTGGTTAGGGTCCGAGTGTTACAAATCATGATTTATTGTTCTTGACTCGAGCCTTGGCGAAGTGACGCTTACTATTTGCGCTATTATATGGTTGAGTCATTTTTGTGTCGTTATTACATTGTTGAACAACTCCACATACTTTGAAGTTTGAATAGTTTACTTGTCGAGTTTTTGCATGTTTATGCCCTCTTGTGTGAGGAGTTGAATTTTTGTGCTTCGTCCAAAACCCGCATATATATATATATATATATATATATATATATATATATATATATATATATATATATATATATATATATATATGTATATATATATATACATATATATACATATATATATATATATATAAATCAACATTTACTCGTGAAAAGATTGCAAAGCTCTAAAAGCTCTTTTGATTTTGCTCCCAAATTTGGTGCAAACTAGCGAGTAGCCTTGTGTGATTTATCGGCTTGCTTGCATTTTTATGGAAATTGCATTGAGGAGGTTTGATTTTGCTCGTACATGATTGAATTCGAAAATGATCTCGAGGCACATATATCACCCTTATTTCGGCCATATCCATATATGTAAGCTACTTAAAAATCCCAAATGAGCCTCCTAGAGCCTTTATCCCGTTTCTTGTTAGCCAGGCTCGATTCTAGCTCTTATATCTTTATAAATTGTGAGGTGAGAGTGTATATTGTGAGTTGACTAGAAATGTGAGGGAACCAATTATGGGTTTCGGGTTTGGAGTTGCTTATACAAAAAAAATACAAAAAATAATAATAAATGTCCAACACAAATCACGAAAAGTGATCAAGCGTGCGTTCAAGTGAAAAGCCTAATTCAAAAAGGGTTAATTTTAGTAAAAGAAGCAAGTTCATAAAGCTTCTAAGTGTTGTGCAAATTAAGTCGGTAGAGTGTGTAAAAATACGAAAGGGTTTCGAATGAAAGTTTGGCAAATTGGGAAAGGTGAAGTGATTATAAGATTCGGGTTTTAGAAATTAGGATTTTGTGTGTTATTGATCACGTTCGATCGTGTGTTAGTCACTATATCCAAATGTTTCATACCTTACCAAAGATGCAACATTACAACCCATAATAAAGACCTCTTTTGATTCTTATTTGGTCATGTGCTATGAGCAATTTTGAGTGTCCAGTTTGTGAAATCTTGAAAAGGTGCATGTATTGACCGACTTGAGTGTAAACACGTCCAATATCAAACACTGGAGCGAACACCCTCAAATTCCCATTTGAGAGGAAGTCATCGATTTGGCTTGCATTTGAGAAAGAGTAATACGAGCAATGCTTGATGATAACGAGTTTGTGTTGATACTTCTGTCATATTAATAAGGATAAGCACAAGGATTTTTCTTCTTACATAATGTTCACTGCATGTACACTCTCGATTCTTTTCGTTGTTCGAGGACGAACAAACCGATAAGTGTGGGGTAGTTAGAGGTGGCTCCATTTCCGGCGGGTGGGTTACTTTGGGGGGTGATGATGAAAGTTTGGCGAATTTCTTCTCTACGGCCACCTCTACCGCCTTGTCGATGAGGTCAGATAATTGCCTCAAAAAGGAATCATTCAGCGATCCACCTTCAGCTTGCGGGGCTCCTACTGGAGGGGGTTGCGTTGTGCTCGGCCTAGTTACTGCCGATGGTCCTGCTGTCTCCGGCATGCCAGTTGGCGCAGTAGAATTTCACGTACCCCCCAGCTCTGCCACCAGGTTTTGCCTGAGCCCGTCTGATGCCATGCTTCTTTCTCACGTCTTAGCTTTGTTCAATTTTCCCACAGACGGCGCCAACTGTTTCGCCCTGAAAATTATGCCAATAACACCTGCACCTTTCCCTGAGAATATTTGGACCTGCTCCAACAAAGACACATTAGAAAGGACCACCTGGAGTTTTTCGGTGGAAACCTCTACGATACCTAATTCAGTTAAGCATTGAGATCAGAATAAGCAAAATCAGGAGAAAAATGCTTAGAATGTCATACCTTTCTCAGCCTTGGGGCTGAGATATTTATAACTTTCGCCAAGTGGGACCTTTCCGAGATCCCGAAAACAAAATCCACGAATCTTGGGCCGTTATTCAGGCTGACCTGACCAAGAAGCTTCCGCAAAAGGACATGCCAGTTCTGTCACCAAGTTTTCCGAGTTCCTGACATGATATCCCGAAACCTTATCCAAGGCTTTGGATCAGGTCGGGATAATTCTCATCAAGCTATAGGCTCGACCTCTACCTCATCTTTCTTCTCCTAAGGCCTTGGTTCAACTCGCTCCAACCAGGTCCATTCGAGCTGCCTGGTAACGTGCCCTCAGATCAGGTCGTACCAATTGCAAACAACTTGTTGTAGAAATAGGTATCTCCATTACAGATGATGGCTCTTAGGTACCCAAAACGACTAATGATGTTCTCCTGTATGAACTTTAGTATGACCTTGGGACGCACATCTTGGTGGGGATAGCTTCAACTCATTTAAACACGTATCGACGACGACTAAAATATACTTGTATTCGAAAGAAGTGGGGAATGGTCCCATAAAGTCTATGCCCCAAACATTAAATGTTTACACAATGAGGTTGCTCGTCAATGACATCTCATTCCTCTTTCCAATATTCCAGGTTTTTTGGCATTGGTCACACGATTCACAATATTCATGAGCATATTTAAAAAAGTGTTAGCCAATAAAATCTTGGTTGAAGGACTTTGAAATCAGTCTTTTGTCCTTCAAAATGGCCACCGAACTATGTATCATGGCAAAAAGATAGGATGCTTCGTTGCTCATCTTTGGGAATCCACCTCCGAATTACTCCATCCTTCCCAAACCGAAAAAGACACGAATCCTCCCAAAAGTGATGCCTACGAATTGAAAGAAATATCTTCCATTCTTGGAAGGATAAATTGGCTCTCAATTAGCCACACACAAGACAGTTAACAATGTCGATATACCATGGGGTGGGGTGAGAGGAAATAGCATACGCGAGTTCATAAGGAAAAGCATCATTACTACGTGCATGCTCATGCAAAGGGTCCTCTACAACTAAACGAGATAAATGGTCGGCAACTACGTTCTCACAAGTTTTTTAAGACTCAAACCAATTCCTAGTTAAAATAGGAAACAGTCATCTATCACTTTGGAAGTTGAAGAATCCCCCATTACACTTTCCTTTCACTGATCGGCGTATATGAGGAAAACATCTCCTTATCAGCGTAAATATGAAAAGTAACCTCAATATCTCTCCACCATCCTCTTGGGTTATCAACCAAACTAGCTTCAAACACAATGACGAAAAGATCAAGCTCAGAAAATTCAGCTAGAAGAGGTTTATCTTCAACATATTAACTTGATCTTTACTACTTTTTTTATTACCCTTCTTAGGTTGATGAAAATTTCTGGTCATATGGTTTGGTTTGCCACGATTATAGCAGTTCCCCTTGAACTTTTGGCATCCCCTGCTTCTTGTTATTAGCAGGAGTCTTCCGTTTCTTACTAATGTTTGACTCGGCCAAATCTTCCCTTACCTCCACTTCACTTTTGTTGGACTTTAGTTCGGCTTTACGATTATCTTCCTCGATACGAAGGTGAACTATCAAATACTTAATCCCCATTTCCTTGCATTTGTGCTTAAGGTAGTTCTTAAATTCTTTACTTTGGCGGCAATTTTTCAATAATTGCAGCTACTTGGAATGACTCATTCACTTGCAATCCTCCACCTAACAAGTCATGAAGGATGATTTGAACTTCTTGCACCTGGACGACAACTGACTTGTATCAACCATCTTGAATTCGATAAATTTATCGACTACAAATTTCTTTATGCCGACATCTTCCGTTTTTGTACTTCTTCTTGTAAGAGTTCCACACTTCTTTGAACGTCTTGATTAAACTGTACGCATTATACAATTTGTCATCTAATCCATTCACGAGATAGTTCCTGGACAGATATTCTAAACTTTCATGTTTGGAAGGAAGAAAGACTTACAAAATATGATCTAATACTATGGAATGAAACCCCATTCGTTTTACTCCATGTCCAATGGTATGTACTAAATGATCATCATAAGGTCCTATTTTATATATTTTTCAAAGGTTTTAATTGTAGCAACACGTCTATTCAGACAAACATTATCCCTCTAAATGATTAAACGAATGAACACGTCAATTAAATTCAAAACAACCATTCATACAAATAGTCTCACATTTAGGCAAACACTTGTGCAAGACCGGATTGACGGGTCATGACCCGTCTGGCCAACTGACCTAATATTATGATTTATTAGTTTTTGTACTCAAAATATTACTTTTTTGCCCATACTATTATGCTATATTAATATTATGATATATTGATTTTTGTAGTGTGATATATTAATTATGATATTTGGCCTAAAAGATGATCCATCAATACAACCTAACAAGAATGTGACCTTTCATTTATTTAAAAAGGAAAAAAACTTTTTGCCCCCCATGCTATTTCGATTTTCACAGTTTACTATACGAACTTTTTTTTGGGACAAACCACCATCTGAAATATGCGTTTTTTGCAACTTACCATCTGAAATCAGAATTTTGGTGATTTTGGATACCAAATCCGGTTTGTTGAGAGTTTTTTTGGTAACTTCATTCTTATTTCTAATCCTCCCCCATTTCTTCGCCCTAATCTACCATTTCTACAATGATAACGGCACGACAGTTCTTTAAACCGCGAAATGTCGTTGGTGATCTTCTTCGCCATAGAGAGGAGGTCCGTCATGCCGTTATCATTATAGAAATGATAGATTAGAGCGGAGAAATGAGGGAGGATTAGAAATAAGGAGTGAAGTTACCAAAAAAACCCTTAACAAATCGGATTTGGTATCCAAAACTATGATTTCAGGGGGTAAGTTGCAAAAAACGCATAGTTCAGATGGTGATTTGTCCCAAAAAAAAAAAGTTCGTATGGTAAACAGTGAAAATCGAAATAATTTGGGGGACAAAAAGTTTTTTTTCCCTGTTTAAGAACAAATAATACATTAGTCCAACGATAAAAAAAAATGTGACCTTTCATTTATTTAAAAATAATTATTAAACCAAATAAAATCTCCAACACATTTTTCAAAAGTTCACAAGGTGACATAATTAATGAATCAGAGTTTGTAGAAAATGAGGGTCTTGCTGTCTCCACCGGACTACAAGAGATGTTTGTCAAGTTATTGCGTGTAAGCTTGCAACAAACACAATATTAGTTTGTCCCCACAGTCAATATATCTTTTTTTCTTGTCCTCCGCGTTATGAGGATCCTTTATTTCTTGGAATGGGAAAACGAGAAGAAAATGCGTGCGGCCATTTCCTTTAACAGCTTAAAAGTTTAAAAAAGTGGAACAACTCGGGCTCCATATCCATCTTTTCATGTTTCTTTCTTTAAAATAAAAATAATAATAATAACCGAAAATCAAACAATGATTCTTAGTTAATTAATTAACTCAGTTGAGTCAAAAATGTTTGTGTTCGAAGATGAAGAAAAATAGGATAGGTAAGGCAATGCAACCGGGGAAAAGAATCCAAGAATCCACAAGTCGTCAAGGCAAGATAAGTCTTTAAAAAACAGTGCCACACTTTAATTAATCAACCGAAAAGACGATGGAATAATTATATCTCAGCACCCTATGACAGAAACAACAGTTAAAAACACCCATTATTTCTAAGCTGTTCCGAAAAATCTTCATCATCAGACCAGATAATGAAAGAAAAATGACACTTATTTGTCTCTAAAGCATTTCCACTCACATGTCAACAGTTGAAGAAACGAGAGACCTTCAATGGGCTCTGGAAGCTATAATTTCCGGGAGCCTCGACCTGCGCAGCGTCTCTTTCTCTCTCTCTCAACCAACTTCAACTTGTCTCCAACAAACCGAAAACTCCATAAACATAAACATAACAAAAGACAGCTCCTCACAACTCTCCCACCTTCTCAAAGTTTTAGGAACCCCCAAAAACAGCTCAAATCCTTCTTCATTGAAAAACTTAGAGTTCCATTCCGTAGAATGGGAGATACAACAAGTCAAAATCCTTACGGCATTGCTCGAAAACAATCCAAACATCAGGCAGCTAACGTTCAGAAGAAACAAGCTCAACGCAGAATGTTTATCGGAGCTATCCAATGCTCTGAGGAAAAACAAACACCTCAAAGAGATCGTTCTATCCGAATCGGGCATCGGTTCAGAAGGAGCTCGATTTTTGGCTACCGCTCTAAAGGATAATCAAAGCTTAGAAGAACTGCAAATATGGGAAGACTCGGTAGGATCGAAGGGTTCCGAAGAGCTATCCAAGATGATCGAGGTCAACTCGACTCTCAAACTGTTGACCATTTTCGACTCCAAGCCGATCACGGCGACGCCTTTGATATCAGCCGTCTTAGCAAGGAACCGATCCATGGAGGTCCATATCTGGAGCGCGGGTCGTAACGGGAATATCTCGAAAGTGGTCGAATTCGTCCCCGAAAACAGCACTCTTCGTGTGTACCATCTCGACGTGCCTAGCACGTGCCGAGTCACTTGTTCGTTGGGGTTGAACACAACCGTGAGGTCCCTCGACATGACAGGCGTCAAACTCAAGTCACGGTGGGCCAAGGAGTTTCGTTGGGTTCTCGAACAGAACCGAACACTGAGGGAGGTGAATTTGTCGAAAACGAGCCTAAAGGACAAAGGCGTCATTTACGTCGCGGCCGGGCTCTTTAAAAACCGGAGCTTGGAAAAACTGTACCTTGATGGGAATTCGTATGGTGGGGTAGGCATAGAGCATTTACTCTGTCCTCTCAGCAAATTCTCGGCTCTGCAAAGTCAAGCTAACACGACTCTAAAGTCGGTGACTTTAGGGACTAAGATCGGCCGGGATGGGCTTGAGGCCGTTCTGCAGATGCTGACGAGCAATCAAAGTGTTACTCACTTGGGCATATACGACGACGAGAGTTTAGGACCGGACGGTATAGTGAGAATCTTCAAGAGCTTGGAGAGGAACTCGACTCTCAGGCGGTTATCTCTGCAAGGCTGCAAGGGGGTGAAGGGTGAAGAAGTTTTGCGTGCCATAATGGAGACGATGAATGTGAACCCTTGGATCGAAGACATTGATCTCGCAAGAACTCCACTCCATGTTGAAGGGCAAACACAAGGCATATACCAAAGGTTAGGTCAGAACGAAAGGGCCGAACCGGAGATTGATCTGCTCGTTGACATGGCCATGACGACGCCCAAGAATTGCCGGGTCTTTCTATGCGGTCAAGAATATGCCGGTAAGTTAATTGCATTTTTTGAATTCCCCAAAAATGATGTACAGTAAACCCCGATAGTTTAATACTTGCTTAAATAATAATTTTTGGCGGTCCCGACTTGGCAGCAACATACTGAATTAGTATTTTGATTAAATAAAATTTATAAATTTTAGTGGTTCCAATGCAACTAATTTATAGAGGTTTTACAATATTTGACGACAAAAAAATGTTTATGGCAAATTGTGCAGGTAAAAATACGCTATGTAATTCCATATCTCAGAACATTTGTCCCTCAAAGGTCCCGTACTCGGATCAGGTGAGGATCCTTGTGAACCCAGTCGAGCAAGCTGTTAGAACACCTCGCATGAGCATTAAAACATTCAAGGACGAAGACACAAAGATCTCGATATGGAATCTCGCCGGACAGCACGAGTTCTATTCACTTCACGATCTCATGTTCCCGGGACATGGTAGCGCGTCAATCTTTATAATCATATCCAGCTTATTCAAAAAACCCAGCAATAGAGAACCAAAAAACCCAAATGAGATAGACGAAGATCTCCAATACTGGCTCAGGTTTATCGTCTCCAACTCGAGACGAGCCGTTCAGCAGTGCATGTTACCTAGCGTGACGATCGTGCTAACTCACCACGACAAGATCAATGAGCAACCCGATAATTTCCAGGCCACCGTGAGCTCGATCCAACGGCTGAGAGAAAAGTTTGAGGGCTTCGTCGAATTCTATCCGACCGTGTTCACAGTCGACGCCAGATCATCGGCGTCGGTGAGTAAACTCAGCCATCACATCCGGAGAACGAGCAGAACGATTCTCGAAAGGGTTCCTCGGGTTTATCAGCTCTGCAATGATTTTGTGGATATATTATCGGACTGGCGACGCGAAAATCAAAACAGGCCAGCGATGAAGTGGAGAGAGTTTGGAGAGATATGCCAAGTCAAGGTTCCATCTCTAAGAATCCGGTCGAAGCATGATAATACAGAGAAGGTGGAGACGAGGAGGCGAGCGGTGGCTATGAATTTACACCATATTGGAGAGGTGATTTATTTCGACGAATTGGGGTTGTTGATTTTGGATTGCGAGTGGTTTTGTGGCGAGGTACTTAGTCAGCTTACGAGACTCGATTTCAGGAAGCAAGGCTTAAATGAGAAGAACGGATTCGTATGCAGAAAAGAGTTTGAAAAGATTCTTAGAGGAAGCTTACAGAGTCGCAAAATACCTGGAATGGGCACGAATATAATGGAGAATCTTGAAGCAGGTGATCTTATAAAAATGATGCTGAAATTGGAACAATGTTGCGAACAAGATCCGTTGGATCCCAATTCGTTGCTATTGATACCATCCAATTTGGAAGACGGCAGGTGGAGACCTCAGAGATGGCAGTTGAACGGTCCTGAAAACGTTTACGTTGGGAGGCGTCTACAATGTGATGACTCAAGCCACATTTTTCTCACCCCAGGTTTATTTCCTAGGTTACAGGCAAGTCTAGTTTTGCTCTCCTCTTGTTTCCAGTTATTTTTCACTTTCACTTCCATCATGATCAAAATTGTTCGATATTTATGTGTTCCATTAAATTATAAGCAAAAACTCAGTTATCTTTGAAAATTTATAAGATCTTAAAGGTGTATTTGTAAAATTTTGAAAGTTTTTTTTGTGAGCGCGCGTGTTTCTTTTAATAATTAGGTCAAAATTCACTTAATTTTGAAATAGGCAAGTCCAGGTAAAAGTAAAATAATTGTTTTTCCTCAAGTCCAGGTACATTTGCACAACAAAATCATGGGATTAAAGGACCAGCACGGAGCCTCATACAGACTCGAGAAGTACCTGATTTTGATAAACATACATGGGATTTATGTTCGTGTCGAGCTCGGAGCACAATTAGGTTATTCCATCGACGTTCTTGCCTGCTCCACCAAGAGCCCAACTGAAATGCTCAGACTCTTCCAACACCTCATAATACCAGCAATACAAAGCCTCTGTAACGGGATCACACTCACAGACCACGTTCTTCGTTCCGAATGCGTAAAAAATCTAACGCCTCCGAGATACCGGAGAAACCAATCCGTACCCGCGCAGCATTTAAAACGAGCATTGCTCTCAGTCCCGGCGGATAATATATACGATTATCAACACACCTGGGATTCGGTTATAGATGATTCCAGAAGCCATATCCTGGGACCCGGTTTCGATTTCGCTCGTGATTTGTTGTCGGACGATGACTTCAGAGAAGTGCTTCACACCCGATACCACGACCTGTATAACCTAGCCATGGAGCTTCAAGTCCCACAGGAGGACACCCTGGATCGTCCTTCGACAGAAATAACCAGCTCCGTGGACCCCACGTTCGTCGGAATAGCCAAGGGCGTCGAGGCCGTCCTGCAGAGGCTAAAGATCATCGAGCAGGAGATCAGAGACGTGAAGCAGGAGATTCAAGGGCTGAGATACTACGAGCACAGGCTTCTAATCGAGCTGCACCGCAAGATGAACTATCTCGTGAACTACAACATACAGCTCGAAGAACGAAAAGTGCCAAACATGTTGTACTTCGTGAGGACAGAGAACTACTCGAGGAGATTAATCACGAGCGTGATTTCGGGCATGAACGCACTAAGGCTGCACATGCTGTGCGAATTTAGGCGGGAAATGCACGTTGTCGAGGATCAGATCGGTTGTGAGATCGTGCAGGTGGATAACATCACGATGAAGTGCCTGGCTCCGTATATGAAGAATTTTATGAAGCTTTTAACGTTTGCTCTCAAGATCGGAGCCCACTTGGCAGTCGGTATGGGGGAGATGATACCGGATCTTGGAAGGGAGGTAGCACATTTGGTTGATTCTCCGATGGTTTATGGAGCTGTGGCTGGGGCTGCAGCTGCTGGGGTGACAGGAGCTGCTGCTGCAGCTGGAAGCATGAAAAACAGGAATTCGAGGGACATTGAACAGGAGCTGAGGGCGGCTCAGCAGTGGTTGGTTGACTTTTTGAGGGACAAGAGGTGTTCGACAGGAAAACACATTGCTGAGAAGTTTGGGTTATGGCGAGTCCGGTATAGGGACGATGGTCAAATAGCATGGGTTTGCAAGAGGCATATGCACACAAGAGCCTATGAAATAGTTGAAGTGCCGATTTGAATTGTATCTCTCTCTTGTGTTTCATATTAGAATATCACCAATAATTGAGCAGTTATGCAAGTTTAGTTTAATCAAAGGGAAGTGATCATGAAAAAAAAAAAGCTCACATTTGTAAGATGTGATGTGATTAGACAGCGAAAAGAAACGACAAACATGATTATTACAAACCATTAAAGGACTCTAAAAGTGAAGGGATAGAATTAAGAGCAATGTTCTCCCATACAAATTACGAGCAGAACTCAGATGACACGAGGCTCATAACACGAACAAAGTCAACATCTTTTTTCTAAAAACCATAACCGAAATACAAATACAGAACACAAGGATACATGGTACATAACTGCTAACAACTAGCATCAGTCTTCATTCTAATCACTAAAAGTCACCTGCGTGTAACCCAGAACCTTCTCAACAGCCGCTCAGAAAAAAGCTCTACTGCCATAAAATACGCGAGAGCCAGAGTTCTTAGATGTCGGTGTTTTCTGATCTGAAGTGGTCGAATTCTCAGAGCTGCTCGGCCCATTCTCATAGTCCATCGGAAGCTTCATCTTGGCCAGCGACTCAGTAAATTGCTGCATACTTTTCATGTACATATCCACAATATCCTGCTGAACCACCTGTGGCTCCGGCTCAATGCTTACACTGACAAGAGGCTTCCCAAACGTGTCCCCACCTGACGCATTACTCTCAACGTCACTTTTTTCCTTGGAATTGTCTTTAAGAGGAGGCGAAATATGTTCCTCAACAGGCGATTTCGGACCTTTCGGAGTTTCGGACGACTCGAAACTCGCGGAAATCTCAGTCGTCGACAGGCTGCTCAGTGGAGAGTCTATCTTTAACGGTCCCGAATCTCCAGTTTCCTCCGAGCTTACGTGATTCTCAGTATCGGAACTGACCAGGCTTTCGGAGCACTGCGAGTCCACTTTGGTACATATCTCAAAATACTCTTCGACCATCTGATGATTCTCGTTCGCGACCTTCGGATCGGGGAACTCGATATTATCCAACTCACATTTGACCGATTTGTTGACGGAATCAGCCTCCTCGGCACATTTGGGTTGTGGAGAGGGAATCGGAAAGACATCCGGTGGGGCCCCAACGTAAGACACGGATAACTTAACGAAACCAGCCGGGGAGTGGAACAGATCGGTCGATGAGAGAGTGTACTCTTTTTCCAACTTGCCGTCGTTGAGTAAGATTTCGGAAATGGGCACAAGAGCGAAACCGAGAAGCTGGTCTTCTAGATAGTTCCTCACCCTGCTGAGCATCCACAACTCGCATTTAAGGGAGGAATCGAAATTGCGTACGTTGAGACTCAGAGTCTCGTTGAAGACGGGGTTTCGGCCGCCGCCGATGTTGATTTTTGTGGCGACGGTCTTTTCGGGGTCGCTGGTGAGGCAGATCTTGGCGTAAACGTCTTGTTTTGCATAGATGCAGATGTTGTGGATATCCCGGGCCTGGTGTATGTGGACCTCCAAAGCGCCGAGGGATTTGTCCGCGTCAGCTAGTGTGGTGTCCTTACTTTGGAATTTGATTTCCCCTGAAATGTTGCTTTGCTTCTCGTGCTCGGGGAGAACGGAAGAGCTCTTCAGTGGTGACACGACTGATTGAGGGGAGTCCATGAGTGTGTGTGATAATATTTAATCAATTAGTATATTCACCTGTAAAGAAGTGAACATTGATATCAGGAAACCTTAGGATACTTCTTCAAATTAGCCGTTAGAATGCATTTCAAATGATTCCATATAAGATGGATTTGAAATCCACCCAAATGAATCGAAAAATAGATTGCAGGGATTTGAACTTCAAAGTAGAATGAGCTCATCCAAACAACCTCAACAGGTTTGTTATCATGGTTTCTGAAATTCAAATGAAGCCTTAGACTACAGTAAGTTATGGTGCTACAAATTAGAAGACAGATAGGTTAATGGCAGTTTGTCACTCTTTATACAAATTCTAGCACTCCAAAGAAGGACACCAACAAAAAAGAAAACAAACAACCAAACACTAAACAAAGGCAAACCCCATAAAAAAATAAATAAATAAATAATAATAATAATAATAATAATAATAATAATAATAATAATAATAATAATAATAATAATAATAATAATAATAATAAAACAAGTCTCCGTAAGACAGATCTAAGTACCGTAAACTCACAAATTGAAAGATATATTGAATAAAGGGCCAACAAGTGAGACAGGAAAAAAAAAACTAGTCGGCAAGTCTATGAACTTATATTGATAAAGATAATAAATACTAAAATGTTGAGATTGTATGATATATATGATTAAGCACTGGAATTACAAGTGAAAAGCAGCAAACAAATCCAGCAACAGATATTCATACTCGGAAATAAATAGCAAAACAGCTGATGCAACCAGTGTTAATCTCAAGTACAAGAAACATTAATAATATCACTAGACTTAGAAGGTAAGAGAGAAAACTAAACAATACAAACTCACTAGATGAAACATTACTACACTGAACCCTCTTCACCAGAATTCCAGCCCCAAAGAAAATTAAACCTCTAACCAAAGAATGAAGTGAGGGGTAGAGAGAGAGAACATTAAAAAAAAAAAAAAAAGGCAAACCCCATGATTGGAACATGGAAGCTGCAACCTACTAGTTGAGCAATACCTAATTTCAGAACCCAGACCCAAAAATAAGCTGGTAAAACGCCGCGGATCTAAGTATCTCAAAGCCTGAACTCAGAGGTTGAAAGATGGATTGGATGAAGCACCATCCAGTGGGGCAAAAGACTAGTCAACGAGTCTATGAAGGGATAATAACAAAAATATAAACCAAAGAATTTGCAGAGATATATCATTAAGCCCTTAAACACAGTTGATGCAAGCAGCGTTAATCCCAAGTACAGGAAACATTAAGTATTAAAAAGTACGAGAAAGAAAAAACATATAATAATAATAATATTAATAATAATAATAATAATAATAATAATAATAATAATAATAATAATAATAATAATAATAACTCACCAGGTTCAATGAAACCTTATACTACAATCCAAAAACCAGGTACCAAAATATATCAATTAAGACCTAATAAGACACAATAAATGAATGAATTTATTTCCCAGAAGATCTCCAAAACCCATGTGCAACCCCAAAAGGCAAACACCTGAATCCTAAAAATAGACAAAACTAACCAACAGTATAAATTAAAGATTTCACCACATACCAATAAAGCTACCACCTTTTCCTCACATCAAAAAACAGTAAAAGGATATCAAAATTATCAACCTCAACATTTGAACCAGAAACCAAACAAGATAATGCAAAAAAGAAAAATCAAAGTTCAAAAGAGAAAGGGAAAGACAAAGAATGAAATAGAAACAGTTAATAATAAGCTTTATCTTCTTGCCTTAATCTCCAAAGTCAAATGATTGTCTACAAGAAACTGGTGCTAAAATCCAAACAAATAATAGCAAATGAGGAAAGCAGATTGCTGAAGAGGCAGCACAGTAGAAAGATTAAAAAATCTGAATGTGCATCATGTTGGGAATATATAAAAAATGGGAGGGTTTACTATTTACTTTTTTAGGGATTTAATAGTCACGCGATAAGGATTGGGAGCCAATGAAAAGGGGTTTAAGTGCGATGCGGAGTTGGGGGACGGACATGGGAGCGTGTGAAGCACGTGCAGTTCGATCAGCAATCACTTGTAACGTTGTTCTTTATTGTCGAAGTCATACATTATTGATTGATTATTCCTCCATTTACGGATCGCTTTCTCACTTAATTATTGATAATAACTTGCATCTTTTTTTATGTTTAAAGGAAAAACGAAAATGTATGTACATAGAAAGTTCTTATCAACGGTTTAGAAAACCACGGTATAGCCATTCCGGGGGTATGCTAGCTTGGTTGCAAAGTTAGATATAAATTATTATTTTATTAATTTTTTTCTGTTTTTGAATAATAAAAAAAAGATAAATATAATTGTAGAAAACATTACAAATAAATAAAACCCACAAATAATAATTATTTTAGTTTTAATTATTGTTACCAATTTTTCCTTTTTTTATTTTTTAATTAAAAATGACAATTTATTAATAATTGAATTCTTGAAAACATGACAATTTATTTTATAAATAAAACATTACAAATACTTAATAAATAATTAAAAATATTATAAATACTTAATAAATAATTAATAACATTGCAAATACTTTTAAAATATTACATTGAATTAAAAAAAACTAAGAATATTTTTTGTTGATGATTTCTTGTTGCCTTTCCATGTACTCTTTGCGTGGGCGCGGATGCAATTTCGCATCGTCGAGATCAATCATCAAGATCTGATCTTCATCCTTTCTTGTTCGCTTGGCCGCCTTTTGCTTTTATTGGCTTTTCGTTCGGCCACTTCAATCGCGACAATCTCGCTTTGTCTCTTGGCCTCCATTTCAAACTCTGCAAAATGTTGAGCTGCTAAACTCATTCTTTCTTTATGTTCGAACTTTCGTTCAATGCCGGACTCGTTCAATTTTTTTAAAATTTTTGAGGTTTCATCGTGTTTTGATTTGACTTCTTTCATTGCTTCTTGAACGCATTTCATCCCATCGGCCTCTCGGTTCTCGCCATTTCTTGCATCCAATCAGCATCGTTCGCCAAGGGAGTTCCAATGGATAACACGCTAGGCGATGACAATGGAGACGGTGAGGATTCACCCTCAATATCTTTTAGTATTGTGCATCCCCCATCCCCCCAACCCTTTTGAATTTCTCTTCGGACCATATCATCCACTTTCGTTGGTCTCTCAACACTTTTCAAGCCTTTATATCTTTAAATGCCGCATATGTATCCACTTGGTACAATTGTTTTGCACGATCAAACTACATTATTTTTCAGATAGAGCAATGAGATGACTAAATTTTAAAATGCATGATAAATTTTGTGCAAAAATAAGTTTATTATGAGATGTCACATATAATTTATGTTAATGAAATACCTTCATTTCATCGGTCCACTTTGAAAAATGTGAGACTCTTGAATCTTGCATTGAAACTTGAAGACTGCTCTTCCAATCGCTATAAAATGGTTACGCATACTATATACATTTCCTTGTGGCCATTTTGGATCCATCTCGCGCTCGTATTGATCTCTAACCATTTTTCAAAAGCTAGTAGAATCTTGATCATTTCCTAGTGTCGGGTTGGTAGAAGCATTAACCCACGCCTTAGAAAGACGTTCTCATCCTCTGACCAACATCGTTTTCTCGAACTCATTCCATCCATTTGTTCGGATTGAGGAGGAGGAGGAAGAGAAGAAAATTATTTTGTGGTGAAAATAATTAATTTTAGATGAAGGGGAGATTGGGATGGAAAAAATGAACCTTGAGATTGAGATGAAAAAAATGAGGCTGCGCTTGGAAACTAATTTTTTTTTCCCTCGATCAGTTAAAAAAAAGACACTTAACAACTGAATGTTTATCACTCTTATATTTTTTTCTCACTAACCAAAAATACAACTTTTTTTTTATAATATTTTTTCCCTGAATTTCTTTATTTTTTGTTCACACTCTCTCCGCTAAGATCTGATGACCTTCTCTCACACACTAACACCATCAATGTATGTGTCTTCAATTTCTCTCCACTTGCACTCAAAATTGAACTCGAGTAACAACGATATGAAAATAATAAAGTTCCCCTATAGTTATGGCGGCGGCAAAATCATCCCCGTCCCATCGAGGGTAAGCTCTGTTAGCCAGCGATGACACATGTGTCCTCTCCGTCGATCGTTATTCATGTACTTTAATGCAAATTTCTTATTTGTTCTAGCTTTCTTATTTATAAAATAAAAGCTTTTAGGACAACAAGTAATGAAGCATTTGTTCAATACTTGGATGAATTTGTGAGATACCAGGGAGATTGGGATGGAGAATTTTGTTATTCATTACTATTATTAAATTGATTCATTGTGATATTTTGAAATAAAATAAAAGATGTTAGTAATAATGTTGTGATTTGGAATAAAAATGAAAGATAGCAAGTGAAATGAAGTGTGATGGTGTTATTTATAGAAATTCGGGAAAATTTTGAAAAAACCTAGCCGTTAGAGTTCTTTTCGGATATATTTTATATTTTATAATAATTTATTATTATTTCTTTAATTACAAAATTAAGAAATATATATTTTATGTTGTTTATTTTTATTTTTCCATTTATTTTTAAATTTATTTAATATTTCACATATTTTTTATATTTTCGAATGTATATATAAAAGTTATGATTTATTTAAATAAAAAACTCTATTTGTTAAATTTTATTTTTGATTTTTTCGATAATTTTCCCCGAATTTCTTCAAATTTAATAAAAATAAAATAAATAATTAAAATTGAAATGAAATGTGGACCATTGATCTCCAACAGTCATTTAATCTCAGTCCCACACAATTTTTTTTATTTTTTTTTAATAATTATTTTTTATTTTTTATTTTTTTTATTTAAAAATAAATTAGAACTGGAATTAATGTGGGTCATTGGATCTCCAGTAGTCCTTTACTCCCAGTGGGAGATTTCAAAAAAAAAATAATAATAAAGGCATTTGATCACGGGTATGTTTTGCGAGTTGGAGCGCATCCGCGCAGGGAACCGCTTTTGGACGCTAGAAATGAGAGTGCATTGCACCTGCTCTGATAACAGAGATAAACATTTTTTATGTCCTTTATATATTAATAAATATATATTTATTACAATAAAAATGAAAATTTATCACAATAAATATAAAAATTAAAATAAATATTTTTTATATTTAAGATATCCTTTCAACCTGAATGTACTCGAAATTAAGAATTAGTTCTCACCTTTTGTTCATAAGTAAATAAGTAATAAAAATCGCATGACGGAGCAGGCTAGGGGTGGCGGAGGGTACTCGAAATTAAGAATTAGTTCTCACCTTTTGTTCATAAGTAAATAAGTAATAAAAATCGCATGACGGAGCAGGCTAGGGGTGGCGGTGGGGCTTGATTCTTTTTCAACTCAAGTTAATTTTAAAATAATTGAAAATTTATGAAATTTTCATTTCAATTTGTTAAATTAGGAATTCTTGTCTTCCTAAAAATTTGAAAAATCAACTCGAATTTACCATTTTTAAGAAATGAAAAATCTAACCTTTATGTTCGATTTTTGGCTCCCATTGCTGAAGGAGTGAGAAAGCTAAGAGACTAATGTGAACAAATTATTTAAAAATAGAGATGATGATAGTTGATGCGAAAAATAATGGATAGTTAATAGTGTATTTGTGATAGCATAGTTGATGTATTTCTTTTGTTAAGATTATAATGAAATTTGATAGAAGATTTAAAAAGTAAGAAGTAATTTTTCAAACTCAAGTTAATTTTATATAAATAATTGTAAATTTATGAATTTTTCATGTAATATTTTTAAATTTTGAATTCTTACCTCTTAAAAAGATTGTAAAAAACAGATCGTATTTATTCATTTTTAAGAAAAAATAAAATAAACCTAGCTCCCCTTATGTTTGATTTTGTCTCTGCCCCTGACTATTCCCCATATTTGAAATGAAATTGACATTTTTTAAGAAATAACAAAAAGAGTGAAAAAGCTAAGGGAATAATGTGAACAAATTATTTAAAAGTTCATTTTGCCTCCGTGCCTGACTATACCCCATATTTGAAATGACATTGACATTTTTTTTTTTTTAAGAAATAACAAAAGGAGTGAAAAATCTAAGGGAATAATGTGAACAAATTATTTAAAAAATGGGGATGAAGATAATTGATGTGAAAAATAATGGATAATTAATAGTGAATTTGTGATACCATAGTTGAAGATTTCTTTTGTTAAGATTGTATTGGGAATTTGATAGAGATTTGAAAGTAAGAAGTAAAATTTCAAACTCAAGTTAATTTTATATAAATAATTGTAAATTCTTGAATTCCCCTCCCCCCAAAAAAAATATTTGAAAAAAAAAATGTATTTTGAAAAATACAATTAGTGTGTTTTCATCAATAAGTAACTAATGAAGGACAACTTGGGTATTTATTATCTTTATGTATTATGTAAACATGTATTTGGTACTCCTATATAAAGGGAGTCTTTAATGAATAAGAGAACACTAATTTCTTTCAATTATGTCTTCTTTGGAAAGTCATTTTCTCACGTTTAAACCGTTGGATCGCGTTACAAATTTTACAGCACCTTTAAGACCTATTGAATTATATTCTGAACAGTGGAGATTGGATTCACTGATACGAAAACATATATATAAAATCTCGAACAAAGCAGATCTTGTTTTCAGAATTTTCTGTGTAGCGTTCTTCAAAATACAATTTCTCACAATCGAACCGTTAGATCAATCCAAGATTTTTATATATAATTCCAAAAATATACAAGTTAAGTCCTAACGGTGGAGATTTAGATATGTGTTCTGAAGAGTTCTATATTAAATTTTGAACAAAGATGATTTTATTTCCCGAAACTGTATGCCTAGTCAGTTTTTAAAATTGAATTACGCACAATCTAACCGTTGGATGAAACTAAATTTTGGATATAATGTTAAAAATACACAGTGGTTAAATATTTTTAGTGGATATTGGTTTTGATGCTTCCTATCATCAAAGACATATCGCAGACAAACCTCCAAGGAAAGAATCGTGTCTTTCTTCCAAGGTAATTCGAATTACCCTATTATTTATTAAATAAAACTAATAAGGATTTGTTTATATGGATATATGACATGGTATGTATTATTGAGTACTCTTATACAAATTATGTATATGTATATATGTGATCTACGATTGTATGCTTGCGTTAGGTACAATATTGACAAACATGAGACTTTGCAATACTTTAATAATATTCCCAGAGCACATAATATAGTATTACTTATGCTCTTATGATCTTAGATGATTTCTGGTTTAGAAATTGTAAATAAAGTTATTTATATGATTAGATGAGAGATTGATCATAATTTTGTCATATGTTTAGTTAATCATGAATTTGATGAATTGATACATTCATATATGTTGTAATTCTATTCAAACTGATGTTATAAGCTAATTTCAATACATGTATCATTGATATAATGAAAGTTCATGAATGATACAAAATTGTAGGAATTATGACAAAGTATATGATCCAAACTTTTGTGCACCCCTTTTTAAGATATTTAATTTTAAACACACAAGCTTGCTCGCAAGAGTACGAGGAACTTGTAGGGTGGTGAGCTTGACTCAAGTCAATTCTCTTGAGGACAATTGTTCGGTCTCTTAGATGTTTTTCTCAATCACGAGTGATCAAATAATACATACAAATTGGGGTTTTTTGAAGATTTGATTTGATCATTTAAAACTAAGCAATATTTAAAACTAATTATCTTAAATTAGATTACCAACTAAGAACAATAATTAAACTACTTAAACCTAAGAACTAAGTAATGATTAAACTAGCAATAGAACAACGTGATGGTTTAAACCTAATTGATTCTAGTAACGAATCTAAGAACATGAATATAAGAAACTATCATGAAGCAATTGAATCATAAGAATCAAAGATAGAAAATTAAGAATAAACTAGTTCGCATAAATAACTTCACATAAATAACTTGATGAATCCAAAGTATCCAAAGTATTAAGCATAAAGTAAATCGAAAACTAATTATCTAATCTAGAATTAACTAAGAAACTAACTAAAAAAGCAATTAAGAGTTTAGGGGACTTATTGGAACTAGTAAAAGTGACAAAAATCTCCAGCAAATCCGGAGTTGGAACAGAGATCTTGATTTGAAGTGAATCTTGAACGTAAGGGACTTGAATCTTCAATCTCGATCTCTATATTCGTAACGGAGTGTGTAAATGCATTGTTTCTGTGCTCTCTAACCCTAGGTAGTCGTCTCCCTTCTTAAAATCCAAAATAAAAGGGTATTAATAGATATAGCATGTCTTGGCGCACAAGAAAACCTAAAAATGCATTTCTGGCAGCCACGTCGACTTCGCATCGATCGACGCGTGCTGGAGATCGGTGTTGACGCTGCCTGTGCGCTCGCGTCGATTGGGCGGGGGCGTCGACTGATGCGGTCATGGATCGACGCAACAGCAAGTTACGTCGACTTAGCGTCGACAGACGCACCCTAGGATCGATGCTTCAGAGAGTTACGTCGACTTAGCATCGACTGAGTGTCGACCGTCGTGGGCAGGATCCATGTCGACATAGCGTCGACGCTCGCGTCGACCGACACTACTGAGAGTACGTCTCATTTTCTCGATCTTTCTGCTACTTGTTCACCGGAAAGTTCGTTCTCCACTTTTGAACATCGAACTTCATCTATTTACGCGTTGAACTCTTCCGGTTACTTAGCTGTAAGGTGAAGAACAACGAATAATCACCTATTCTCATCAATTATGATCAAAATATGGTAAAATAAGCTGGAAGTATAAAAATACGGAACTAGGCTTAAATCATCCAACTTATACCAAAAACATATAGAAAAAAGAACTAAAATACTAATAAAAATAAGGACAAATCAGCATTAATTAACTACCCCACGCTTAATTGGTTTGTTCGTCCTCGAACAAATGATAGATTCAAAGTATAACAAGAAAGAAAATATTCTCAAACACTGAGTCTTGCTATGCTACATACATAATTTTAAAAATATAGGTACAAATCACGCAACGTCAAACACTCCACCTTTATTACATTGTCGCTTCAAAATCAAAATCATGCATCCTCTCAAAAGGGAAATATATATGGGTGTTCGCTTAAAAGCACTCAAGAATTGCTGCATAGGATGTGTATACGCTCAAAATCATATAAATACGAGTACAATAAACAAGCACGGAAAATCAATCTCTTTTCAATCGCAAATTAAGTGTGCTGTCAAAACTAAGAATCGGAAAAGGTCTTTTCGGGTTGTAATGTAAGGCTCTTTGGATGGGTATGGAATATATAAGTCGTGTGGCTAACTCATGATCTAACATGATCAATAACTCACCAAACCTAATCTAATCGCGAAGCAATGTGCTTCACCTCGTTCAAATATAAAAACCTCACTTGACACTCATAACGTAGCCTTTATACTTAGGATATTTCTCAACTCGCAAACCATAAAACCGACTTGTCGCTCAAACCACTTAAATATAATTGAAGCTTATAATGTGCTACTTATTCAACACAACTCTTTTGCCTCTTAAACATTAGGCTTCACAAATAAACAATAAACTCAAACCTTAAATTAAGCGCGTAGGCAATTACTCAACAAGACTCACCATCCTTTCTTATTTTTTTTTATTTCCCCCCTTATTATAATATTTAATGGGTACTTTTTTCTCCTTTTTTTTGTTCTTTTTTTTTATATTCTATTTTTTTTGGATGGTGGTCCTAAATTACAAAAAAAATAAAAATTCATAAACATCATAAATTCTTAATAGAATCTCCAAAACACTAATAACCAATAAAAGTTATGAACTCCTACCCCACGCTTTTATTGGGTTAGTAGGGGTCGACTAAAAACACACATGGCTATAGGCATGGATTATTTGGCTATGAATGGCTCATTCGGAATTTATAGTGGCTAAAATTTATGTATATGGCCGGAATAGGGTTTTTTCTGTGCCTTAACCTCATTTTCAAAATCAACTATACACAGTGGTTTCAAAGAGATATCAAATCAAAACTCATTCAAGTACATGCAATGATGATAATCACTCAGGCTACTCACTGGCTTTTTGCATGAAAAAGTTTGAATTGACGCTGCTTTTAAGGTTTTGCGCAATCATTTGCGTCCAAGTACCATTTTACAATATATAAATAATAATTTGAAAAACTTTATGCACTTATACAGGCTCAAAGACAAGAACATAAAATCAAACATAGTTAACTTTGACAGGCAAGCCATACAAACACAATTTAGCGTAGAAATAGCAATTAATCACGTTTAAGAATTTAATTATTACAGGCGAAATAAAAATTACACAAATAAGCAATAAATATCACACTCGACCACGCCCTATCTAAAAATCTCGGCAATCCCTGATTGCTACAAACACATCCAAAAGTCAAAAAGAGGAAGGAAAAGAAAACATCCCTGAAATAGAAGGTCGAGCCGCTACTCGTTGATTTGTGCAATTGGCCATCGCTTCAACGTACGTGAAATGAGATGTCCTAAAAAAACGAAACAAACAAAAACAAAGAAAATAACAATATTTTTAGATTTATTTATTTATTTTTAATTATTTAAAAGCATAAAATAAAGATACAAAGATTTCAGAACTCGCGGGATCCATCATCCTCGGGAGCATCATCGACGTCCCTGCCGGGCTGGGGAAACGATGCCTCAAACCGCTCTTCGAGTCTCAAAATACGAGCTCGTATTTTCCTCAAGCTCCGTCGGTTTTGCTCGTGGTTCGTGTCTATCTTGTCATCGATGATTTGGAGCTTGTCGAACATCTTTGATTGGAATGCCCGGTTAACTTCGAAAAATTGGCCCCAATCTGGACTCGGGCCCGAATTGGTACGTGAGTCCGGCTCCATAGTCGTATCGCCATCATCGTCGCTCGGTCGAGACGAGGAACCTCCATGAGTAGTGGACCTCACTCGGGGTGCAGGGGCACGCGTCAAAGAAAGTTAAGTTATCCCGAGCGATTGAAGTCTGTTTTTGGCCGGATCGAACCCGAAGTGATGGGAAAGTCGGTGATGTATGGTGCGAAAGAGAGGAGAGGCAATTTACTACCCGGCGTACCCTTAGTAACATTGTAAAGTCCACTCAAAATCAACGGGTAAAGCCGGGGTTGTCGACCGTCAAGAAGACATTGTAGAATGAAAAGTTCGGCCTTGGTCGCGTATGTGGCCTCATTCTTTCACAAGACGATGTGGGCGAAGATTTTGTAGGCTACATAAAGGGCGTCATCTTGAATTTTCAAACAAGGAAATCGCTTGCAATCGCCCATGTTGCCCCCGGTTATCATCCCCTAAAAAGAGGCTAAGTCGAAGCCTTGAACTCCTACCGGGTGGTCCCCTTCGGTCGGGAAACAAGAAATATTACCAAATATCTCCTCGTCCACATAGATTTTGTTTCCTCCCAAATGACAGGTAAACATCTCATCATTGCGGATTGTCAACGTAGCGAAAAACTCGAGCATAAGATCGCTAAATCCGGGAAGGTGCATGCGAGCGAAGTAACCAAAACCGAGGCCATCGACATAATGAGAAAGGTCAGTATGGTGCTTCGAACCATTTGAGGCTTGCTCCTCAATTCCGTCAACGTTTAAAGTCCAATGGTTCGCGAATCCCCATCGTTGAATAGTCTTAAAAATGCTCCCTTCCTTTTTGTTGTAAATTGGGAACGACGCTCCGGATTTCCCCAAAATATCCTTGCGTTTTCCCGACTGAGACATTGTCAATGAGAACTAAGTAGAACGGGAATGAAAAATCTTGAAAATAAAACCTTTTGGTTCTTTGGGCAATTTCGTCAAACACTTGGCGTACGTGTTCAACCAACTAAGAACTTAAGAACTACTTGCACCAAAAGCTTCCCAAACACAACCAATCAAAAATATATGAATCCCAAGAGAGTTTTAAGCGAAGTACCTCATCGATTATAGCTCGAATTAGCTTGTTTCTGGAAAATTGCCCAAAAACCCACGTATTCCGTTTTGGAGAAATTGGTTGAAAGTAAGATGGTGATGGGTTTTGAGTGTTGGAGTGCAAGAAATTTTTGAAGAAAGAAAGAATTGTGTAAGAGGGCAAGAATATTGAAACTTTAGAGTTGAGAAGAAGAGAAATGAGAAGAGGAGGTTTTTGGACCAATTTAAGCTGTTTCCCAAGTCTAGGTCGCGGGTCAAAACGGATTTGGGTCGGGTTTGCAGGTCAAAATCCGGTTCTTAAATGCATCTGGGCTGGGTACGGGTTCTCGTCGACACTGCGTCGACCGACGCGAACCAGATCGACGCGACAGAGACCAATTTCTCAGCAGGTGCGTCGATGCCGCGTCGACCGACGCGAGCAGTCTCGGCGTCGACGCAGGCGGAATCACTGGGTCAATTATTCCTTCGCTTGGTTGATAAATTCTCCTCGTTCGAGTCCTTCCATCTGTTCTAAAAAGATAAAAACCAAAATAAAAAATGAAATTAACTGAAGATAAAATACAAAAGGATACATAAAGCTCGGGTTGCCTCCCAAGAAGCACAAATTTTAACGTCGCTCTGGCGAAGCAACACCTGCTGCTAGAGGATTGTTTACCGATGCCCTTCTCCGGCAGCTGTCCGACCTCATCGGTAAAGAAGTAGAAACAGCCGTGGAGAAGAAATTTTCTGAAATGTCAACACCACCACCCGGCGATCGACCAGACCGGACGGTCCCAGCGACGGAAACTGAGCCACTGCGTCACCAGCGGGTAGAGCGGACTCCCCCTCAGGATAGGGATGAGCATTTCTCTACTTCCCGATAGCGAAACCTCAAGTCAGATCAACCCAGGTCTGGTCGAGCAGATGCAAAGCTTGCAGAAAGAGGTAAGGGAGTTTAAGAGAAAAATGGCGAGCAGTGGGACGGTGCAGATCAGGCGAGGCACTCCGTTCACGGAGGAAGTCATGCGGGATGACGTGCCGGCCTCATACCGATCTCTGGGTTTTGAATACAATGGGACCACAGACCCGTGGGACCACCTGAGTAGATTCGAGATCGCGGCTGCCCTACATAAATTTTCAGATGCGGTTATGAGTCGGGTCTTCCCAATGACCTTTACCAAATCGGCACAGCTTTGGTTTATCCTGTTGCCACCCCGCTCTATTAGCAACTTTGACGAGTTCAGCTCTGCCTTCCTGCACCAGTTTACAAGTTGCAGGAAGTATCAAAAGATGTCGTTAGAGCTGTTCAGCCTAAAGCAGAAAGAGAATGAGAGTTTGTGTGCTTATATTAATAGGTTTACGACGGCAAAGCTGGAGGTACCCTCTACGCTTGAGGAGCTGTTGGTGAATGCTCTGGCACAGGGTCTGAGGAGAGGCGAATTTTTTCAATCACTGGTTATCAAACCAGCCCTGAAGTTTGGAGAACTATTGGAACGAGCTGAGAAGTATATTCACCTTGAGGAGGCCTTGAAAATCAAGGATGAGGGAGAAAGGAAGAGGGAGAGATACGATCGTGATGATAGGACTGCTGCAAAGAAGCCGAGGTCAGATCTGTCTGGAGGGAAACCTCGTTTTGACAGGTACACCCCTTTGGCAACTCCACAGGGTGAGATTCTGCAGGCCATAGAGAAGCATCCAGACCTGAAATGGCCTAAGACCTACTCACAGAGACCCAGGAAGGAAAGGTCTGATCGCTTCTACCGCTTTCACAACGAGTATGGGCATGATACTGATCAGTGTACTCATTTGAAAGATGAGTTGGAAAGATTGGTCCAGGCTGGGCACCTGAAAGAATACGTCCGTATGAGAAGAGAAGAGGCCAGATCTGGCAACACGGGCTATGACAGGTCTAACCAGGGTCAAAAAGACCAGGACAGAAATCGCTCTGATGGGAGATGAGCTGATCAAGCCCAGGTCATCCATGGGGAAATCCAGATGATCACCGGAGGAGAGCTGGAGGATCATTCCAAGAGGACGCAGCACAGTTATGTCAAAGTCGCGAAAAGACTTATTTCGTAAATCGCGCGATGTGGGACAAATGACCTCTACCCCTAACATCTAATTCGGGTCAGAAGATGGTGATGGCATTTTGGCCTCGCACATGGATGCTCTGGTTATAACGGTAACTATCGCCAATTATAATGTGCGACGGATCTTTGTGGATACCGGAAGTTCTGCCGACATTCTGTTTTATGACTGTTTCCGACAATTGAAATTGGATGTGGAGCTGGAAGAGGTGACTACCTCCCTAGTCGGCTTTGCAGGGGGAGCTCTGAAACCAATGGGAGCGACCAGGCTCCTCGTCACCCTAGGGGAAGAGCCTTATAGGGTTACAAGGATGGTTCGTTTCTTGGTTGTAGATGCGCCATCTTCCTACAATGTTATGCTTGGCCGACCTTCCTTGAGCCAATTTCAAGCTGTAATCTCAGTTTTCCATATGAAGATGAAATTCCCTACTGAGGAGGGAACTGGGGAGGTAAGAGGTGACCAGTATGCGTCACGACAACCGTATGTTTAGTGTATTAGACGAAATAGTGAGGAAGAGAGGTTGAGTAAAAAATCTCGGACAGAGCAGCCGCGGCAAGAGCTCGTGAGAAGGGAGGAAGGTTTGATGTTGGTGGAGATCGTTCCAGGTGATGAAAGTCGAGTCCTCCGTATAGGAACGACTCTCAGCCCAGAAGTCTTGACAGACCTGGTGGCTTTATTAAGAGAAAGTGCAGATGTGTTCGCTTGGTCTCCCCAYGACTTGGTGGGGATCYACCCTGAGGTGATGGAACATCGCCTTAATATTAGTCCAGAGGCAAAGCCGGTGAAGKAGAAGAAAAGGAACTTTGYACCTGAGAAGGAGGCCATAATCGAAGCTGAGGTGGAGAAATTGCTTAGTGCCAAGCACATCCAGGAAATACAATTCCCAGAATGGCTCTCCAACGCCGTGCTAGTTCCAAAAACTCAAGAYGACTGGAGAATGTGTATTGATTTATGAGACCTTAACCGAGCTTGCCCGAAGGACCACTACCCACTCCCTCGAATTGATCAATTKGTGGATTCAACAYCTGGATGCGAGCTCCTGAGTATGATGGATGCCTCCCAYGGCTACCARCAGATCAGGCTTGCAAAGGARGATTGGAAGAGGGTTAGTTTCATCACCCRGAAGGGAACTTACTGTTATGTAYTCATGRCATTTGGACTGAAAAATGCTGGCGCTACATACCAGAGGTTGGCGGACAAAATATTTAAAAATCAGCTCGGGCGAAATATGGAGGTATATGTAGATGATATGTTGGTCAAGAGTGCCAGATCAACCTCACATGTGGATGACTTGAGAGAGACCTTTAGTACCCTGCGAAAATACAGAATGAAGCTCAACCCTAAAAAGTGTACGTTTAGGGTAAGAGCTGGCAAGTTTCTGGGGTACATGGTTACTGAAAAGGGGATCAAGGCCAACCAGAGAAAGTACGGGCAATTATGGAGATGCAGGCACCTAGGAACGTTAAAGAAATGCAGTGTTTAGCGGGACGCATCAATGCCCTAAGTAGATTTATCTCACGATCGGCGGAGAAGAGCCTCCCTTTCTTCCAAGCTCTGCGTAAAAAAGCTCATTTTGAGTGGACCAAAGAATGCGAAGAGGCGTTTAAAATGTTGAAAGAACACTTGGCTAGCATGACCTTACTAACAAAGCCTGTCCTAGGAGAACCCCTCATCTTGTACCTATCAGTTGGGCAACAGGCAATCAGCTCTGTCTTGCTTCGAGAAGAAGGAAAGGTGCAGAAACCAGTCTACTACTGGAGCAAGGTCTTACATGATGCCGAAGTGAGGTATGTAGAAGTAGAGCGGGCAGTATTTGCTCTAGTAGGCACATACCGGAAATTGCGCCCATATTTTCTTTCGCATAGTATAATCGTACGAACAAATTTGCCGTTGAAAGCTATCGTGGATAAGCCAGAGGCGTCGGGGAGACTGGTCAGGTGGATAATTGATCTAAGCGAATTTGATATTAGCTTTGAGGCCAGAACGGCAATTAAAGCTCAGGCCTTAGTTGATTTCATGAAAGAAATGACAGGTCCTCCTGGAGAGCTGAAAAAATGGACAATTTTTACGGATGGCTCTAGCTGCAATCAGGGCTGTGGAGTTGGGATTGTTTTAATGGATCCAGCAGGCACGTCCACTGAGTTTGCTATCCGGCTGGGTACAACATTTTCTAATAATGCTGCGGAGTATGAGGCCCTCCTAAGGGGTATCCAGATGGCGAAAGACTTAGGTGCAGAGCAGGTGTGCGCCAGGGTAGATTCTCAGCTCGTTTGCAAGCAGATCAGTGGAGAGTTTGAAACGAGAGAAGAAAATATGCAGAGATATTTGGCTAAGTACAGAGAACTCGCTAGAGGTATGAAAGGCCTAACGGTCCTTCAAATTCCTAGAGAAGAAAACGGAAGAGCTGATTTCTTGGCAAAGGTGGCCAGCTCGGCTGCAGATTGTCAAGAAAGAGTTATTACTCTTCTACAGGCGGATGGAGAATTTGGAACAGAGCAGGTATGCTCAATTATTGAAGGAGAGGACTGGAGCTCTCCTATAAAGGTATACCTGGAACATGAGGTCTTGCCGGAGGATAGAAAGGAGGCAGCAAAAGTACGAACTAGGGCTGCTAGATTTTGTTTAATCAAAGGAGAATTATTTAGAAGGGGATTTGGCCAGCCTCTTCTGAGATGCTTGGGCCGGACAGAAGGAGCTCTGGTCCTTAAAGAAATTCATGAGGGATGTTGTGGTAACCACATGGGTGCCAGAGCTCTGTCGAGTAAGATCTTGCGGGCGGGGTATTTCTGGCCACACCTACGAAAAGAGGAGGAGGATTTCGTACGTACATGTGAGAAATGCCAGAAGAACTCAATGCTAATACACAGGCTTGCGGAGGAGCTCATGACGATGAGCTCCCCTTGTCCATTGATAGATCTGGTTGGCCCCTTTCCGATGGCCCCTGCCCAGAAGAAATTTTTGATAGTGGCAATTGATTACTTCAGTAAATGGGTGGAAGCAGAGGCCTTGGCTAAAATCACGGAAGACGCAGTTATGAAGTTCTTATGGAAAAATATCTTGTGCAGGTTTGGCGTCCCCAGAATCCTGGTCTCAGATAATGGTACGCAGTTTATGGGTGCCAAAATCAGAGATTGGTGTGTAAAGATGAAAATTGAGCAGCACTTCACTTCTGTTTACCATCCTCAGGCTAATGGCCAAGTAGAGGTCACCAATCGTATACTAGTGCAGGGGATCAAGACCCGATTAGAAAGAGCTGGGGGTAGATGGGTGGATGAGCTGAATTCAATCCTATGGGCGTACAGAACTAATCCCAAAGAAAGCACAGGGGAGACGCCTTTCAGCCTAGTTTATGATATGGATGAAGTGGTGCCTGCCGGGATTAGCATTGAGACCCATCGAGTTCAGAATTTCGTTGAAGAACAGAATGAGCTCTTAATCCAGGATGCTCTGGACTTGATGGAGGAGAAAAGAGAACGAGCTGCTGTCAGGATGGCGCATAACAAAGGAAGAATAAAAGCAACATACAATAAGTCTGTGGTAAAAAGGCAGTTGGGAGACCTGGTTTTGAGAAGGTCCGATTTAGGGAAAGCCAAAGGAAAGTTAGATGCCATGTGGCAAGGACCGCTTCGGGTCACTCGAATTTTGGCTGGAGGAGCGTACATGTTGGAAGAACTTGATGGGATTGAGATCCCTCGTGCTTGGAATATTACTAATTTATGAAAGTTTTATACATAATTGTAATCGTTAATGTTTATTTGTTTATGAAATAAAAGTTGCAGGTTTATCCGCACCAGAATAATGGCAAGTTCACAATCACGCCAGAATTGGCTAAGGGCGGATGCCCTCGATTTTACCTGACCTGATTGTCAGTATAATCCAGAATTGGATAAGGGCGGATGTCCTCGATCTTACCTGACCTGATTGTCAGTTTAAGCCAGAATTGGCTAAGGGCGGATGCCCTCGATTTTACCTGACCTGATTGTCAGTTCAAGCCAGGATTGGCTAAGGGCGGATGCCCTCGATTTTACCTGACCTGATTGTCAGTTCAAGACAGGATTGGCTAAGGGCGGATGCCCTCGATTTTACCTGACCTAATTGTCAGTTCAAGCCAGGATTGGCTAAGGACGGATGCCCTCGGTTTTGCCTGACTTGATTGTCAGTTAAAGTCAGGATTGGCTAAGGGCGGATGCCCTCGATCTTGCCCGACTTGATTGTCAGTTCAAGCCAGAATGGGCTAAGGGCGGATGCCCTCGATTTGGCCTAATCTAAGTGTCAGTTTAAGCCAGGATGGGCTAAGGGCGGATGCCCCGATTTCCTGACCTGATTGTCAGTTTAAGTCAGAACTGGTTAGCAACGGATGCCCCGATTTCCTGACCCGATGCCCTGACCTGGAGGTCAAAGATGCCAGGCTTGGCTTATGGCGACAGTCCCTGGAAAAATCTTACTTACCTAAAACAAGTTATGCCAGGTTTGGCCAGAGCATAAGCGCCCGCGTTAAAATCCCGGACCTAGTTGCCAGGACGGGTACACCAAACGATCGCCAAGGTTGAATAGCCATAAGCAAGACCTAATTGAAGATAAAAACCTTAAAAGGTACGTCCCATGACCCTGGAAGGGCTGGCACTCGAAAAACATGATTCGCGTAATCTAAACAAGATGAAGTCGATTGAAAATTCTACATTTATTATCATATTTCTGGAAAATAAGAAATTATTTACGCCAAAGTTGATCATCATCACAAATATTACTTTTCTTGATCAGAAGAGCAGAAACTCAAAATTGATAAACATATTCATTAAGTTCTGGAAATTACAAAAAGTAGATTGCACACACCTTCTGTGAGGGTTGGCAATTTTGATTAAATAGAACACAGGAAACAAGAAAAAAGATAAATACAGGAACTCATCCCTGCGAAGACCTCCGATCAGCAGCCAAAACTCGGCGAACACGCCACAGCTCGTGCTCCGTCTCGTGATAGCACTGACGATATTTATCAGCACGCTCAGACAGAGCATGAGCTTCGCCGGCAGCGATGGTCAACCGGCCCACTGACTCCGCCAAATCAGCCTTCTCTTCCTGCAACTGGCGATTCAATTGGCGGAGCTCAGCCCATTCCCATTTGTAATGGCGCTTTTTCTGTCTCTTCCTTTCCAAAAGACGATGGAAATAACTGATTTTTTCTCGGAGTAGGGTCAGTTTGTCGGAAAGTTTGAAATTTTTGACCACCAGAGAAATGTTCTTCCTTTTCACAAGGTCGAGTTCTTGAAGAAGGGGAGAAGACGCCATTGCAAACAGTTGGATGAAAATAAAATATACATTCAATATTTAAAGGAATCAAAGGCACGTGACAGAGAATCAAAAGTACTAGGGTTTCCGGAAATTTAGGAAACCCTAGAAGATCAAGAGTCACAACAAGACAAAAGTAGTAATTATCATTGAACATAAAATATTAGGGTACAAATCAAATCTTCAGAAAAGACAATAAAAGCAGACCAGCCACGCAGGCTACCTACAGGTCTGTTATAGAAATTAAGACTCGCACAACCTAAGTGTCGACCTCCATGCCCGCTCCCAGTTCTGTTGACACCTGATTCACTGTGCCCTCTGATAGACCTCCTGGAGAGGCTCCTTCAGGAAGCTCACCCAGACCTACAAAGGTTGGGGAGGGAGATGAAGTAGGAGGGACTACGGCGAGCGTCAGGTCTGATTGAGCTTGGCTGGACTCAGAAGTATGAAGTACAGAATGAACATGTTCGGCAAACTCTACAGACCCAATGGTGTTGAGACGATCCTTGGAAGGGTCATATGAGAAGGAGATCGGCTCGGGCGGGGTCTTCAGTGGTGCTTTCCGGTCAAAGGGAGTGTTAGGATTGGCCTGAACCCATTTGGCCTGCTCATCCATGCCATAGTTGTAATACACCACTGCCTCCGGGAATAGCAGTGAGAAAAGGGCTTTGGATCCCAAGAAGGCCTTCTTGGTTTCATCCCTGGTAACTTGGACTAGGTTAAGCCCCTCTTCAGAGTTCAAAAACTCGGCCTTCCACTCCCCCTTGGRTTWYGCTAAAGCCTCGTRTGCCAGACTCCTTGCCTCCGCTATAGCTTCGTCCCGAGCMTCAGATCGYGCCATCTCCAGKATCTTTTCCTGGGCTTTCTTCATCTCATCCACCTCCTCTCGCAGCTTCTTAACCTCCTTGACCTGCTCCTTGGCGAAAGTCCTGACCTGTGACATCTTTTCGGTAAGGACCTTGTTCTCCTTAATCAGGTCAGATTGAGCCATAGATCGGGTCGTTCGGATAGCCAGAAGAGCTCTTTTGGCTTCAGCCTGGACGTAAAAGGGGGAGTTAAGAATTTACTAAGTTACTGAAAGAAAAGAAGGATAGTGAGGGGAAAAAGGCTTACCCTAGCCTCATCCTGACACCAGGATTCTAGCAGCTGGCGATCGCTCATCAGTTCTAAGACGCGCATGTCTTCAGGCACGCATTGAGCACTCACGTGTCGAACTACCACATCTCCCGAGCAGTTCAGGACAGGAGTCCGGCGTGGAGGACCCGCGCTGTGAGTGATGGTGGCGGCAGGTCTGGTAGCTGCGGGGTTAGCTGGGGCCGCGGGGATGCTCACACCTCGGCCGCGGTTGGAACGGGGCCTTTTCAACTGAGGAGCATCCTCCTCATCGGAGTCAGATGTGAATCGCCTCGCTGAGGAAGGGCTCTGGGCTCGAGGTGCAGAATATGCGCTGCATCAGCCTCTGCGCTTTTCTGGTCGGCCGACTCGAACATCATGCGCATCATCCTTTCTGAAAACAAAGAGCAAAGGAAGTAAAGACTCATGGGCATCAAGGTATGATGTAACAGACCAGGCTAGAGAAAGCCTTTTACCAATCTCTGGGGTTAAGGGACCTGTCTCGCAAGTTTTATTGAAGAAGTCCAAAACGTGAGGGAGGAGGAGTTCATTTATATTTATAGGATTCTCATTCAGGGTAGATATGATTTTCTGAATACGAGGGTAGGAAGGTAGTTTCTCTATGGGCTTGGTATCAAAGCCCCAGTCTCCATCACAATGGACAAAGAAAAACTTTTTTCGCCACGCTTTGTGAGAGGAGGGAAGTTTGTGTATAAAATGAACCCCAGGTCTGGCTGTGAGATAAAAGCAGTTAGGGGACAAAATCTTCGCTTGGAAGAGCTGGTAGAAAACGAGGGCTGTAGGATCCAGGCCAGCATAGCGCATGGCCAGATTGTAACATACCATTATTCTAAAGGAATTAGGGGTAAATTGAAAAATGGGGATTTTGTACATCTGGGCTATTTCAAGCATCAAAGGATTTACTGGTAAACGTAAACCCGCTTGAAATTGATCGGAGTAGAAAGTCAACCATCCCTCTGGCGCTTGACAGGCTAGAATACACGCCGGAGGAGGGTAAGGGTCGAAAGGCTCTTTGATTTTATATTGGGAATGAATTTCCTCTATTGACTGTTGGCTAAGGATGGATGTAATCTTGGAGTGGTCGGGGGCCACCGGTGGATATACCAGACCCCTAGACAAAGATGAGTCGGAGGCCGCCGTCGTTGGAGAATTTAGGAGTGATAGAGGAAGAGTTGGTGTGGCCTCCGGGCCAATAGAGGGTTGAGGTGGTGAAGCCCCTGTCTCGCCTATAGAATTAGATGACGGAGAGGCGAAGACTTCCCCCGCCCCTGAGGCGGAGAATGGAGAAGAAGAAAGGGGTACCGCCGTCTCCGAGGGGACAGACGGCGAAGATGGGGAGGTTCCTATATCTAGGGGAGACGACATTATAAACAAATAAAGGACAAGGAACTAAGAGGGGTACCTGATTTGCTAGGGTGGCCGGAGAAAAAGTAGATCGGAAAAATTCGCCGYAWATTYTCAGGAGAGAGAGAGAAGCTCTGCGATTTCTTTCAAAGGTATGGAGCGAAAAGTGAGAAAGAGAAAGGAGTAAAACGGAAGTAAAAGGCAAAAAGGATAAATTCAAAAAAATACGGAAATTAAGAAAAGCGGGATTCGATGGGATTCGCGCATTTAATGTGGACAGTTGAATAGTGCCCTAGGTGTTGAGCTGGATGTACTAGCCAACCTAGGGTAGGCCATACGTTGCGTACCTGGGAAGACGTGTGGAGGGGATAACCGTTCGGGAATCTGAACCGACATCACTAGTGTCAATAATTAGGCCTGGGCGCCAGGCGGATTTCTAGGGATTCCCCCAGTACGAGAAGTCATAAAAGACGGAATGTCCTCATTCATTCCACAAGAGCTTGAGGATATTTTTGATCTACCCCAACTGTTTGGGGGGAGGAGTTGATAGGGAAACGTGTGAGCCAGACCTGGTTTGGGATAGCTCTTCCCTAAGGGGTAACCATCTTGAGAAGTCAATAGGAGCATGATATCGAGCTAAAATTCTGGAGACTGGAATCAAGTCTAGTCTGGGCAAAAGACCTGATTTGGCCCTCTAGGGGGGTAGAGTTCGTCATCATTACAGTAAGATTTAAGCTATTGAAAGGCGGGAACATAAAAGGCAAGGAGAGCTGGATCACGACAGGTCTGGTTCCTTGGAATCTGCTGGAAGTCCTAGGAGATAATACGGAATGAAGGAAAACCTGGATCAGGGAAGACCTGTTTTCCGGACTCCCCAGGAAGAGACAAGTGGGACCACATATCAGAATTTGTTGAACAACGGCCCGAAATTCGCGGTCTTTGTTTCTGAGATCCCGGAAAGGGGTCCCCACTAGGAAAGCTATAAATATCTCAGCCCCAAGGCTGAGAAGGGTATGTCATTCTCTTGAGCATTCTTGCTTTCTTTTTGGAAAAACACCTCAAACGCTTACTGACTTAAGCATCGGAGAGGTTTCCACCGAAAAATCACCGGTGGTCCTTTTTAACTTTTGTTTGTGGTGCAGATCCGGAAGGTGTTCAAGGTTTCAGGCATTTTCAACGTGGGTCATTTTTTTGGGTTGAAATAGATCTTCTTTCCACTGCGAAGGACATGAACCACCGACGCTTGTTCTGCTTGGCTTGGAAGTTTAACTTTCTCATTTGAGAGCTTGGGTAGGTGAGTCGATAATTGACCTATTTCTGTTTCAAGTCTCCTCTGCCCAGCTGTATTCTCAAGAATAGCCTTTTTCATGTCAGTGATTTCATTTCGAATGTCCGTGAGTCCATCTCGGTTCTTAATAGTTTCGGCCACTTGATTTTGCTGCCAAACTAAAAGCTGATCAGTTGATTGAACTATTGTAGGCACCTGCCCTTACGTATGGAAATTATTTTGTGGTGGTGGCAATAGTGCTTGTGCATGTGGTTATGGGTATTGCGGATCGGGTGGCATATAATTCGGACTTCCTGGGCCCCACTTAAAAAGAGGATTATCACGTTGTGCGGTAAACTTCCTGGGCCCTTGATTTGAATAATTCTGGATTGCGCTAACATCTTCATGTTGTTCAACATTGTTTGGACACATGTCTGCTAAATGTTCGGGGGATTCGCATTGGTGAAACGTCGCAACAATCTTCCTTGAAGAGGCCTTGCTTGCCCGCCTTGCCTTCCAAGCTGCCAATTTCTCATCAAACATCTCCTCGCACTTTGCCTTGACTAACTTGCCGTCATCTAAATCCGGATCGTGGATGGATATCTCATTAACTTTTAATTACGAGGCCGAGAGTTGGTTTGTCTAGATTTCTCTCTTTGCTTCTCCAACACTCGTCTTGCCTTGGGGGCTGTTAAATCTCCGAAATCTCCTCCTTCCGCTATCACTACTTCTCTTTTTCCATGGTCCAACAATCCATTGAAGAAAAATTGGTTAGTCATCTCTGGAGAGTAGTTGTGGTGGGGGCAAGCTTGCAAAAGCGTCTTGTAACGCTCCCATATTTCATGAAATAGCTCTCCCTGCAACTGTTCAAAGGTAGCAATTTACCTCTGAAGATGCCCTGTTGTTTGTGCTGAATAGTATTGATTTAAAAACTTTTCGCTTATCATCTCCAAGTTAGTCAACGAACCAGGCTCTATGGATAGTATCCATGACTTTGCTTTGTCCTTCATGCTATACGGGAAACAAATCATTCGTAACTCCTCTTGATTAAGGCCATGAACCACAAATCTGCCAACTTCATCAGCAAGATAGTTCAAAAACGCCAAAGGGTTTTCATGGGCTCCTCCATGGAAGGCCGAGAGTAAATTAAGTTGAAGTGGTTTAATCTCCACTTCCCTTGCAGTTGGTCCAAGAACAATAGCGGGCCTAAAAGGCACAACCTTCGGACGTGCCAAATCGCGTTGTCTTGGTGCTCTATCTCCCCTTGGTTCTCTAACTTGGTAATTAGCTCTTTCATAGCGGTTGTCATATGCGTTTCTTTCATAATCATTTTCGCGCTCGTGTCTCCTTTCAAAAAGGCCTTGTTCGTAGCCATGGTTTTGATTTTCCAACCAATCATCTACCCGTCTATACTCGTTTTGCTGATGAAAATCGTCATTTCTTAATGCTAAGTTCTCGATGTTGTGTTGACGATTAGCATTGTTGTTCCTCTCTTCGTTTTGTCTTATATTCGCCATGTTGGGTGGATGATCGACTACGTTGTTAAGTTGGCGATTTAGTTCGTCGTTATGCTTTTGGTTAACTCCTCCATTTCTCCCCTCGTCTTGTCTCATGTTCTCCATGTTTTGCTGATAATTAGCCTAGTAGGCTCGGGGTTGTGGTTGTCCTTGCATAACGATTGGTTCACTACCATACCCATTTCGAATGTGATGTTGTGGTGATCTTTGTGGGGAATTACCGTTTCGGATTTATTGTGCTCCTAACATTGCCTCAGGGATATCGTCACAAACAAAATCAGTAGTTGTAGACGAAATGCTCTCGGGAATGAAAAAGGGCCTTGGTCTTGGTGGATTTGAACGATGGATGTTGTCAATAAATGGTGCAAGATCGCGTTGAAGAGATCGTCTACCTTGCATAAACTCAACAACAAATCAACGTACCAAGCGACAAAAAACCCATACCAAGTGCAATTATTCAAATAACGACGAAATCGAAAACAAAATGAAAAACATCCTTAATTCCTACTCGTTGTCCCCGGCAACGGCGCCAAATTTCTGATCCAAACTTTTGTGCACCCCTTTTTAAGATATTTAATTTTAAACACGCAAGCTTGCTCGCAAGAGTACGAGGAACTTGTAGGGTGGTGAGTTTGACTCAAGTCGATTCTCTTGAGGACAACTATTTGGTCTCTTAGATGTTTTTCTAAATCACGAGTGATCAAATAATACATGCAAATTGAGGTTTTTTGAAGATTTAATTTGATCATTTAAAACTAAGCAATATTTAAAACTAATTAAACTAATTATCTTAAACTAGATTACCAACTAAGAACAATAATTAAACTACTTAAACCTAAGAACTAAGTAGCGATTAAACTAGCAATAAAACAACATGATGGTTTAAACCTAATTGATTCTAGTAACGAATCTAAGAACATGAATATAAGAAAATACCATGAAGCAATTGAATCATAAGAATCTAAGACAGAAAATTAAGCATAAACTAGTTCGCATAAATAAATTCGCATAAATAACTTGATGAATCCAAAGTATCCAAAGTATTAAGCGTAAATTAAATCGAAAACTAATTATCTAATCTAGAATTAACTAAGAAATTAACTAAGAATTAACTAAGAAAGCAATTAAGAGTTTAGGGGACTTATTGGAACTAGTAAAAGCAATAAAAATCTCCAGCAAATCCGAAGTTGGAACAAAGATCTTGATTTGAAGTGAATCTTGAACTTAAGGGACTTGAATCTTCAATCTCGATCTCTATCTTCGTAATGGAGTGTGTAAATGCGTTGTTTCTGTGCTCTCGAACCCTAGGTAGTCGTCTCCCTTCTTAAAATCTAAAATATGAAGGGTATTTATAGATATAGCATGTCTTGGCGCAAAAGAAAACCTAAAAATGCATTTCTGGCAGCCACGTCGACTTCGCATCGACCAACGCGTGCTGGAGCTCAGCGACGACACTGCCTGTGCGCTCACGTCGATTAGGCAGGGGCGTCGACTGACGCGGTCATGGATCAACGCAACAGCAAGTTACGTCGACTTAGTGTCGACAGACGCACCCTTGGATCGACGCTTCAGAGAGTTACGTCGGCTTAGCGTCGACTGAGTGTTGACCGTCGTGGGTAGGATCCGCGTCGACGTAGTGTTGACACTCGCGTCGACCGACGCTACTGAGAGTACGTCTCATTTTCTCGATCTTTCTACTACTTGTTCACCGGAAAGTTCATTCTCCACTTTTGAACATCGAACTTCATCTATTTACGTGCTGAACTCTTCCGGTTACTTAACTGTAAGGTGAAAAACAACGAATAATCACCTATTCTCATCAATTATGACCAAAATACGGTAAAATAAGCTGGAAGTATAAAAATACGGAATTAGGATTAAATCATCCAACTTATACCAAAAACAAATAGAAAAAAGAACTAAAATACTAATAAAAATAAGGACAAATCTGCGTTAATCAGTATATTCACATAATATCAAATAAAGAGTATGACATATATTCTTCAAATTCATTTTTAAAGAAATTAATTGAACTAACTCAATCTAAATTTAAAATAATATACTCAAAAGAAATCGAGTACTACCATAAATCATTTGATGTGGACTAGTGTAACTACAGTTCCACAATAATACCATCAACCACCCCCGACTGACAAAGAATCGTCAAACTAAGTCAAAGTCAATTCTCTAATGAATTTGAGAATCATATTGACCCCCCAATCTTATGTTGAAAGTATATTTAGTTACAAACTTTCAATAAACTTTGGGATGTGCTCTAAATTAATATTTTTGGAAATTTTACGAAACACTACTTCTAAGCCTCTAAGAATTCAGTTAAAAGAAGTTCGTCTGAAAAAGCACTTTCTCACTCTATTCTCTTCCACTTGAGCAAACATACTGATTGACTTGTATAATATTAATTATGATAATAAGTCATTGAGAGACATGACATTATTCTTCATAATACCAATGTTAGACCTCTGGATAAGGAAGTTTCTTGAGGATAAATAGGATCGATATGAATAGTAGATATAACCTCAAAGTAAAGGGGAAGAGACATGTTGATCCTTGATCGAAGAATTCTTAGCACTCTAAGAAATCTTCTACGTAATAGTACGGAGTCGATTGTAGAGCGGTAAATTTTCCCGAGTCGTGTCTCTCAAGGATAGATATAATCGGCGATAAGTGTTTTTAATTAATCTCTTGTTAATCTCAATTAAACTAATCAAATCTAAGAAAGCATTAATCATTGGTTTGGTTTTGAGTTTTAATCACTAAACTTGAATTGAAAAGAGAGCTTGAAAAATATTGAGGCAAGGAGAAAGGAATTTAAAACTTACTTGGAAATAATTAGACTTAATGACATAAATTAAACCTAATAACAACCTTAATTAAATTAAAACTATTAACTAAGAAAGCTTGTAAATTTAAAAGCTAAAAAGGAGGGAAAGTCAAACTTAAATTCAAAAGAAGTCAAATGCATTTTATAGGTAAAAGTCAAATGTTTCAAAAAGGAAAGCTTCATAAATCTTTTAAAGGCTAAGAAAATGTCTAACCAAAAGAAGTAAAAAGCTTCAACTAGCAAGATTCAATGGAGTTTCTAAGCAAGAAGAAGAACAAGCTCAAATGTTGAAATAGAAATTTGAAAAGCAAGGCAACAACACAACTACTATCTAAAAACCAACACAAGATCAAATGCAACAACACAATAACAACTCAATATGAAGAACAAGGAGAAATACTACCAATATTGCATTCCAACCAAAAGTTTCAAATGTGTCTTACAATCTTCAAAACACCAAGAGTAACTTTATAAAATAAAATCCACAAATGAGATAAATGTGACATTCTCCAACACTTATGAATAACTACTAACTAACTAATTAAGGATTATATCTAGGGTTTGCAATGGAATAGTGAAAATGAGCTTGGAAGAGAGTGATTGGGGTTCAAAATCAGCCAAGGGAGATAAGGTAGGTGAGGGAAAGTGCTAGCTTTTTTATACAAAAATGCAGGGGCAAAAATGTCAAAATGGGTCAAAAATCTGCGTGTCAGTCGATCGACTGAAAGCTGTCGATTGACTGCTATGCCCAAAAATCGCAAAACACACTGCCGAGCAGTCGATTTCACGAGGTTCGGTCGACCGACTGATCTTCAGTCGATCGACTGACCTGTTAGTCGATCGACTGGCAGGCAGCTCCGGCTCATTTTCTCATTTCCACTCTAAACATCCGCCAGCTGTCGCTCCTCGTTCGCACTGTGTTCCCTCGCTTGCTCGTTCTAATCCGAGTCAAACGGGATGTCCTGAGCGTGCACGGGACCGCTTCGGTTATCCTACGGCCATAAGACAAAAACGAGTAGAAATAAACGAAAATCCAATGAAAACCGCACAAAAGTTACAAAAACCTAAAACTAATAAAATCGTCCAAAAAGACTCCTAATACCCATAAATGCAAGCAATACACATGCAAATGCGACACAAAAAGGTAACAAAAACATAGTACAAAAAGGTACAAATCAACCACCCCACACTTAGAATGATTGCTTGTCCTCAAGCAAAACTAATCTAGAATTACAATACTACCACCGGACAATAAACTAATGCACCAACCTAATTCGAGACATCGTATACTACCATGCTTGTTAGCTTGACTAAAAGGACGACAATGATGGATTGACTAAGAAAGTTTAGATCGACTTCCGAAACCTAAAAAAGTACTAGGTAACCCTCCAAGTCGGTCCCCTCGTCCTTGCCCCGGCTAAGGTCTATCCACGATCGAACCGTTAATCGGATCCCTACTAGACTCGATTATCTAAAACTCTTGTTACACACAAAATCTAAAATAGAAATTAGAAAGTGCAAGAATTGCACATTTATTGCATAAGCACTTCAAGGATTTATAATGTATCCTTGTTTATTCATCATTATATATATATATATATATATATATATATATATATATATATATATATATATATATATATATATATATATATATTATTTTCTTTTCTTTTTTTCTCGTCTTTTCTTTTGGGTACCTAAGGATATATAAGGTACTTGAGAAATCAATGGCTCCGATCACTTGTTGCTACTAGCAACTTACATTTATTTCTGATCGAGCACATGGAGAAATTGACGACTCCAGAATACAATGTAAAACCCTATAGAGAGTATTTGATAACAAGGCTAGTTGACGCACTAGTTCAAAATTGAGCACAAGGATAGCACGAAGATAAAGCCGAGAAAAGTTCCCAACAAGTCAAATTCCCTAAGTACACTAAATACGATTGACAATCTAAACTTCTTAACCAAATAATCAAAACCGCATCACTTCGCCAAGGTTCCAAGCAAATATAGTACACACGCTACTCAAATCATCACAAGCAAGCATGGAAGAACTTAAAATCCTAAGACGAACCCTAACCACCCCACACTTAAAACCTAGCAATGTCCTCATTGCATATTAAGCTAAGTAAAGCGGTAAAAAGTGTAAGGAAAAGAGAATGCCCCTATTTCCGAGATTGTGTTGACGCATTGTGCATAAGTCCTCTCCGGGAGTCGAGGCAAGCTATCTAAAAAGAAAGACAAATTGGGGGCTTGCAAAGACAAACTATGTACAAAAAGTAAAAATCTTTCTGTGATTTTTGAAATATTTAACTTTTTTTTACACTATATATAAAAACACTAAAAATATGTTTGTTTTTTTGTTTGTTTTTATTTTGTTTTGGATTTTTCAATAGTTAGATAAGAAATAAAAGAACATAATCGAATCAAAAAGAAACAAATAAAAATAACGTGCAAGTTTTAAGCAAACAAAAGAAAAAGGATAGGCGGCGAATCAATGACGTCTCCTACGTCGGGGTTGGAGGTTCTCATCCTCGTCCTCTTCCTCCTCCTCTTCTTCCTCATTTCCATCTCCTTCTCTATCGTTCTCCTCGTCTCGAGGCAATCGGCTCTCGATCAACAAGAGGCGGCTATGGAGGGCGCTGTGTGCTTTATCGATCCTTGCTTGCCTCGCGTCGAGCCGATCGAACCGAGAAAAAACTTGGCATTGGAACTCGTGCCAACCCATGTCGGGACCCAGGCCGGTGCTCGGGCCTCCCTCACCATGCGGGATTGCCGCAAGACTCGTGCTTGCATCAAACGGCGTGCACGAACCAGTGTTCAGAGCTTCGTCGGGCTCGACGCCGTCGTTGTGTTGTCGTGCCAACTCCTCCTCCTTCTCCTCGTTCCTCTCTTCCTCGTGGCTATGGTGTCCGGGGTGTTGCGGGTTCGTCGGATGCTTGGTCATCTTTAACACTAATTCTAAAGGCTCGATCCTTTCAAGATTAGCCTCCTCGGGGTCGAAACCGAAGTGACGGGCCAACAACATGATCATAGGCCCCATCCCGACCCTAGCGACACTTCCGCCCCTCGTTTTCTGAATCGCACATATCCTAGAACGGAGAAAAGGAAAAATCTTGAACCGACGCCCACTGCTCAGACACCAAAGCATGTAAACCTCGTCTTGGGTGAGGTTATTGGTCTTGTGTTTTCCCATCAAAATGTGGGCGAAGAACTTGTAAACCCCCAATAAAGCGACGTCGGATATCGCCGAAGCTTGAAATCGTGAATTACCATGCCCGCCTGTGATACTCGCCCAAAAGGAATTCAAAACAAACTCGGGAGGTCGCTCGTCCCCCACCTCTTGACAATCAAACTCGAGCACCGTTCGAAGCACCTCTTGATTGATCACCCGCTTGATCCCCCCGATCCTAACCGTGAATTCCGAGGCCACCTGGCCTCGGTAGGTGGTGTAGAACTCGAGCATCAGCTTCCGGTAAGCTGGTACTCGGAGGGATGCGAATTGTCCGCCAGTCAAGGCATCGACGTAGCTGAGTATCCATGCTCCAAATCCTAGGTAGTCCCCGTTGGACACATACTCATTTAGGCGCTCGAGGTTTACAAAACGCGGGTGGGAGAAATTCCTTAGGGAGAGATTTTGAAAGGGTCCCCTTTCGGTTCAGTCATTAACCCGAAAGGGGGCGCCGTAGACATTGGCGAAGTCGGGGGTGAAGTTGGGGTAAATAGAATCTTCATCGTCACCGAATTGGTAGGCCATAGGAACGTATGAACGAATAGGCAAGGAGAAAATGAGAATCAAGTATAAGGAAATGAGAGGACTGAATGAAAAGTGAAAACGAGGGGGTTTTAATCAAAACGGTCCATTGGGGCATTTTATCGAACACGTGGTGGGCAAGATTTTCACTAAGGAATTTTGAGAAAAATGGAACAAGATTCTACACAAAACCCAACCAATTCACAAATACGAACGTCAAGGATTGAGTTTCCAGTGAATTACCTCAATGAATGGCTCCCAGTCGAGATTGGAACCGAGATGTGACTCTCACCCCTTTTATCAAAACTTGAAGCAATTGAGGAAAACAAGGAATAATTGGTGAGATTTCTTAATCTAGTTGAAGTTGGGATGGAGATTACCGGAAAAAGAAAAGAAGTTGATTTTATCGACTAGCCCCTTCGAAATTTTCGTGCCTCCCTCCTTTTTCCTCTCTCCTTTTTTTTTTGTTTCTGGGTCGATTTCTGTCTGCTGTCTTTTTAAAAAGACGCCGCGACACTGTAGCAGTCGATCGATCGACCGGTCCTCAGTCGATCGACTGATCTTGTGAAAATTGAAAACCTACTATCCTCCAGTCGATTTCAACCTCCCAGTCGACCTTTCAGTCGATCGACTACACTCTTAGTTGATCGACTAGAGAGCAGTCGATCGACTGCTGGGCAGCAGCCAACTTCCCGTTTTCGATTTCCTTCATTCTCAAACCGCCATGACTTCTACTACATAACCCGAAAAGAAAGAAAAACCTAAGTTAAAGATCAATTGACAAATAATATACAAAAAAATCTAAAGAAAATGAGAAAGGGGGTTAGGAAGTCGTGGGTTGCCTCCCACATAGCACGTTTGTTTAAAGTCGTTTGCTCGACTATCCTTCTTTGATCAAGGTCCCATCAGGGGCACATCTCCTAAATCCTCCTCCTCCACGGTCATGAATTCGAGACCCTTGGGTTGCAACAATCCATGTCGGTAAGGCTTGACTCGTGTCGATCAATGTCACGGCTCTAAACAGGGATATCTTCTCGATTGTGTACGGTCTGCTCCACTTAGACATGAGTTTTGCGGGAAACAAGGCGAGGCGGGTATTGTAAAGGAGCACTTGCATCCCTTCCTCCAACTCCTTGGGCACAAGATTCTTGTCGTGGAGGAGCTTCATATTTTCTCTGTACATTCGATCACTCTCGAACGCCTCATTTCTTAGCTCGTCAAGCTCCTCGATTTGGAGCCTTCGCTCCTCGCCGGCTTGTTTCAAATCGTAGTTGCATGCCCGGATGGCCCACCAAGCTCTATGCTCCATTTCGACCGGTACATGGCACGATTTACCGTATACAAGGCGATATGGGCTCATTCCAAGGACCGTCTTGTGGGCCGTGCAGACGGCCCACAAGGCATCCATGAGCTTTGTTGACCAATCTTTCCAGTTCGATTGCACGGTCTTCTTGAGAATGTTCTTGATTTGACGGTTGCTCGTCTCGACTTGACCGGCCGTTTGGGGGTGGTATGGCGTGGATACCTTATGAACGACCCCATAGTTCTTCAACACCCTTTCGAGTAACTTGTTATTGAAGTGTTTGCCGCCATCACTAATAATTACCCTCGGAACCCCGAATCGGCTAAAAGTGTTGCTCCGCACGAAATTCACCACGGTATCGTCATCGTTCCTTCTTGTCGGGATTTCCCAGATCCATTTAGAAACATAATCAACTCCAACCAAAATGTATTCGAAATCATGAGACTTTAGAAAGGGGCCCATGAAGTCGATCCCCCACACGTAATATCTCGATGGCCAAATTATACGTCATCGGCATCTCGTTCCTTTTTCCTATACTTCCGGTCCTTTGGCATCGGTCGCACTTTTGGCAATGGTCGGGAATCCTTGAAGAGGCTAGGCCAATAGAAACCCGATTGAAGAACCGTGTAAGCGGTCTTTTGCCCGCCGAAATGTCCTCCGACTAGGTGATCGTGGCACTTCGTCAAAATTTCCCCTTTATCCTCGTCCGGAATACACCGTCTCAACATACCATCCTTTCCGATCTTGTAAATGTGAGGGTCATCCCAATAATACCCTCAGCACGTGGAGAAAAACCTCATTTTCTCATGATGAGATAGGTCGGGGCGGAGTGCTTCGCTAGAAGGGTAGTTGGCAATGTCGGCATACCACAGCGTGGCGGAAACAACAAATAAATTCTCGTGTGCAAGGTTTTCCCCAATGAGTTATCTCTCTCCGATTTGGACCTCTAAACGAGAGAGGTGGTCGGTGACAATGTTCTTGCACCCCTTCCGATCCTTGATCTCCACATCAAACTCTTGAAACAAGAGTATCCATCGGACTAGCCTCGGCTTCGCTTGAGGATTATTGAAGAGATATCGCAATGCCGCATGGTCACTATGCCTAATAACCCTCGAACCAATGATGTAGACTCGAAACTTTTCAAGTGAGAAAATTACGGCGAGGAGCTCTTTTTTGGTAGTTGTGTAGTTATTCTGGGCGTCATTGAGCATGAAACTTGCGTAATAGACGACCCAAAGAAGCTTGTCCACTCTTTGCCCCAAGACGGCTCCCACCGCTTCGTTCGATGCGTCGCACATTATTTCGAATGGGAGAGACCAATCCGGGGCCACAACCACGGGAGCCGAGGTCAAACTTTCCTTTAATGAATTGAACGCCAAAATACAAGCATCATCAAACACAAATGGGACATCGGCACTAAGCAAATGGCACAAGGGACGACTAAGCTTTGAGAAATCCTTGATGAACCATCTATAGAACCCCGCATGACCAAGAAAACTATGAACTCCCTTCACGTTGATTGGAGGTGGGAGTCTCTCGATCACGTCGACCTTCGCCTTGTCAACCTCGATTCCCTTGGACGACACCACATGCCCGAACATTATCCCACTTCTCACCATGAAGTGACTCTTCTCCCAACTCAAGGTGAGGTTGCTTTCGACACACCTCTCCAAAACACTCGCCAAGCGATCAAGACATTCATCGAACGTGGAGCCGTAGATGGAAAAATCGTCCATAAAAACCTCCATATATTTGTCGATCATATCGAATAATATTGATAGCATACACCGTTGGAAGGTGGCGGGTGCGTTGCATAAACCGAAGGGCATTCGTCGGAATGCGTATGTGCCAAAGGGGCACGTGAACGTCGTTTTGGATTGGTCCTCCGGTGAGAGGGCAATTTGGTAGTATCCGGATAACTCATCGAGAAAACAATACGAATGGTGCCCCGCGAGTTTGTCCAACATTTGGTTAATGAATGGTAACGGGAAGTGATCATTCTTGGTGGTGGCATTAAGCTTTCGAAAATCTATACACATCCGCCATCCGATGATAGCGCGAGTCAGCATGAGCTCACCACGGTCGTTCTCAATTACGGTAATTCCACTCTTTTTCAGTACCATGTGTACCGGGATCACCCATTCACTATCTCCAATTGGGAAAATTAGACCCTCGGCTACGAGCTTTAGGATCTCGCCTTTCACCACCTCCATCAAATTCGGGTTCAACCGACGTTGTCACTCTCTTGTTGGTTTCGCCCCGTCTTCAAGGACAATACGATGCATACACGTGGAGAGGCTTATCCCCTTAATGTCGCCAAGGCTCCACCCTATCGCTTTCTTATTCTTTCTCAACACTTCAACTAATTGTGCCTCTTCACGCTCGAAAAGCTCGGAAAAGATAATCACGGGATTTGATCCTCCCTCTTCAAAATACACGTACTTAAGATGGCTCGGAAGGTCCTTGAGTTCCGGTTTTGGTGTAATGGTTGGTTCCGCACTCGCGATCTCGAATATCTCCATAACCCCCTCCGATTGAAGCATTCGCCACTCGTTGTCTTCGATGACCTCATCCACAAGTACTCCGAAGGCTTCCTCAACCAAAGTCATGGATCGGAAAATTAACCTTGTCCCCCAAAACCAGAACGACAACTTTCCATTCTTAACATCTATCAAGGTGTTTGTAGTCGCCATGAACGGTCGCCCTAGTAAGATTGTGTGATCTCATCCTTTGATGCTCACCTCCCCGACATCCAAAATGACAAAATCCACGGGAACTATGAGGTTTCCCACTTGTACCAAAACGTCTTCTACCACGCCCTTTGGATATCGGATCGATCGGTTGGCCAATTGCAAGCACATCCTCATCTCCTTGAGATCGCCCAACTCCAATTGTTTAAAGATGGAGTAGGGCATCAAGTTGATTCCCGCGCCGAGGTCTAACGTCCCTCATGTTTCCTTTTAGTTCCCAAGGGTAATCTTGATGCAAAAGCTTCCCGAATCACTCTCTTTAGACGGGAGAGGGTTTCTATAGACGATATTCTTGCCACGTTCGATATACACACTTTCTCGTTATCCTCGAACCATCGCTTCTTGGACGTCAATTCCTTGAAAAACTTGGCGTACGCGGGTACATTCCGGATTATGTTGAGCAAAGGGAGGTTAATGTTAACCTTTGATAGCATCTTGTACAACTCGAGAAATTGGTCGTCTTGTTTTGTCGGTCGGATACGACTCGGGTATGGAATCAGAGGTCGGTACGGCGTCGTGGATTTGTGGAGTCCTCCGGTAGTCTTAGTCTCCGTCGCCTCTCCAATTGAAGAAGACAAGGGTAAGCTAGGATCGACTATGGGCTCGTTGAGCCTTGCATGGTCGGATATTGTTGGAATTGGGGTGAGGGCATTGAATCATTGTCGGGAAGAGCAACTTTGTTATCCACCAACTTTCAGCTTCGAAGTAATGTCACGGCTTGAGCTTGAGCCAATTGACTTGGTAGCTTGTCTCTGTCATGGGCTCTTTTAAGTTCGTTGACGTCCGTCGCCACTTGCCCAACTTGTATTTTAAAATTCGTGAGCCATTTTTTCAATTCGTTAAAGATGGACTCTATGTTTGGTTGACGCAATGTCGACTTGTCTTGTGGAGGCGGAAATAACGCTTGAGAAAGCGGGAATGGTGGTGGTCGCACATTGAATGGGGCTTGAGGCCGTGGTTGTTGCATCAGAGGTCCGGGTGGAATTTGAGCATTGGACATGTCCCCCCACCTAAAGTTAGGATGGTCCCTCCGCTAATATGGTTCGTTGGGTTGTTGGGTTCCGCTTCGATGGGCTTGGTAACCTTGAACCGCAAACGCTTGCTCGTCGAAACCACTCGGTTGCCCATAAACCATCGGGCACGCACTAGCTCCATGACCCGAGGTACAACATGTGGGGCACGTCTCCATCGAACCCGAGAATGGTTGGATGAGGGAGGCCACTTGGCTCTCGAGTTCGGCGATCTTACGGGCCCACTTGGGCTCCTCTTTTGTCGAAACCTTCTTCACTTGCTCCTTCCGCTCCAAGATACTCATGCGATGGTCGTCGGCGGACATGTTCACAAATATGTTGTACAACTCCCTCGTCGAGCGTTCGGCTAGATTTCCACCGGCGGCATTGTTCACCATACGCTTGGATGCAAATGTCGACCCGTTCTGAAAGAATTGATTCAAGAAATCCCCGGTGAACCGATGATGGGGGCATTTGGTGAGATAGCCCTTGAATCACTCCCACGCCTCGTAGAAGGTCTCATCGCTCGCTTGACGGAATAAGGAAATCTTTGCTCAAAAATCGGCCGTTTTATCTTGAGAATTGTACTCCTCCATAAACCTCTTGGTAGGCCATGGAAATTCGGAAGTCAGTTAAGATCAATCGGCTGTGAGTCGTACTCGAGGGCTTCTGGGCTTAATCGAATGCATGAGGAGAGATTGCCCATATATGGCCTCGACACCTCCTTGATACTATTTGTCGGGCCTCCATCAGGAGTGGCAAACGGGTGGCCACCCACATCTTGTACGGTGTAAGGATTTTCATTGACGGTGGGCATCCTCGGAAAGTCTTGTGGATGTGGATCTCGAAATCGATGTGCGGGCCCGATCGGATGTGGCATGCGACCTTCGTGTAAATGGGGAGCGACGAAGTGTGGTCCTTGGAATTGTGGCCTCGGAGCTTGAAAGTGAGGTTGAAACGGGTACGGCGCGCCATAGACAATCGGGCCTTGGAATTGTGGGCCTTGGAATTGTGTTCCATGTGTCGACGGGTCTGAGTGTGGCGAAACTTGATGTTGGGGCTCGGGTGTCGGCACAGGAGCATGAGATGGGGAAAATGAGCCTTGAAATCGGGCATTCGAGCTCTGAGGGTCTTAATTTGGAAACCCTTTCCCCCCTTGATCAAGCGGAAAACCGTAAGAGGGTTGTGGACCTTGGTGAGGCGGGCCATGAGGTGATGAAGTCGGCCCGATCGTTATTTGAGGCGGAGGCATCCCTTGGTTGTCTTGAGCAAGTGCGGGCGGCGTCGAGTTTTCAAACGAATTGGTCATCGTTCGCTCCTCTATCACCGTAGGTAAGGATGGGTCGAACGTGTCTTTATTCCTTATGGCTCATGCGGCTCGTTGCGCCCTCTCGGGATCAGTCAAAAATGGAGTAAATTCTCGTCCGAGCGATCGCCTACCTTGCATACACAACACTCAACAAAGGGATTACGGTATCGAGTGTGAAGCACTAATCTAATCTAATCTACTAATTAAGACAAAAAAGAAGAGTAATTAAGAACACCATTAGCCTTAATCTCTCCCCGGCAACGGCGCCAAAATTTGATCGAAGAATTCTTATCACTCTAAGGAATCTTCTCCGCAATAGTACGGAGTCGATTGTAGAGCGGTAAATTTTCTCGAGTCGTGTCTCTCGAGGATAGATATAATCGGTGATAAGTGTTTTTAATTAATCTCTTGTTAATCTCAATTAAACTAATCTAATCTAAGAAAGAATTAATCATTGGTTTGGTTTTGAGTTTTAATCACTAAACTTTAATTGAAAAGAGAGCTTGAAAAATATTGAGGCAAGGAGAAAGGAATTTAAAACTTGCTTGGAAATAATTAGACTTAATGACACAAATTAAAGCTAATTAACAACCTTAATTAAACTAAAACTATTAACTAAGAAAACTTGTAAATTTAAAAGCTAAAAAGGAGGGAAAGTCAAACTTAAACTCAAAAGAAGTCAAATGCATTTAATAGGTAAAAGTCAAATGTTTCAAAAAGGAAAGCTTCATAAATCTTTTAAAGGCTAAGAAAATGTCTAACCAAAAGAAGTAAAAAGCTTCAACTAGCAAGCTTCAATGGAGTTTCTAAGCAAGAAGAAGAACATGCTCAAATGTTGAAATAGAAACTTGAAAAGCAAGGCAACAACACAACTACTATCTAAAAACCAACACAAGATCAAATGCAACAACACAATAACAACTCAATATGAAGAATAAGGAAAAATACTACCAATATTGCATTCCAACCAAAAGCTTCAAATGTGGCTTACAATCTTCAAAACACCAAGAGCAAGTTCATAAAACAAAATCCACAAATGAGAGAGATGTCACCTTCTCCAACACTTATGAATAACTACTAACTAACTAATTAACTAAGCTAAATTAAACTAACTAACTAAGGATTATATCTAGGGTTTGCATTGGAATAGTGAAAACGAGCTTGGAAGAGATTGAATGGGGTTCAAAATCAGCCAAGGGAGGATAAGGTAGGTGAAGGAAAGTGCTAGCTTTTTTATACAAAAACGCAGGGGCAAAAACATCAAAACGGGTAAAAAATCTGCGTGTCAGTCGATCGACTGCTATGCCCAAAAATCGGAAAACACACTGTCGAGCAGTCAATTTCCAAGAGGTTCGGTCAACCGACTGACCTTCAGTCGATCGAAAGCAAGTCCAGTCGATCGACTGAGATCCAGTCGATCGACTGTCCTGTCAGTCGATCAACTGGCAGGCAGCTCCGCCTCATTTTCTCATTTCCTCTCTAAACGTCCGCCGGCTGTTTCTCCTCATTCGCGCTGTGTTCCCTTGCTTGCTCGTTCTAATCCGAGTCAAACGGGATGTCCTGAGTGTGCACGGGACCGCTTCGGTCATCCTACGGCCATAAAGACAAAAACGAGCAGAAATAAATGAAAATCCAATGAAAATCGCATAAAAGTTACAAGAACCTAAAACTAATAAAATCGGCCAAAACGACTCCTAATATCCATAAATGCAAGCAATACACATGAAAATGCGACACAAAAAGGTAACAAAAACAACGTACAAAAAGGTACAATGTGGGAGGAATGAACCACAAGGTAAGATATGTAAGAGTTTTTGATATTTATTGGTCGTGGTAGAAGTCATGGAGGCTCTCCCAATAACCTTGCTTAGTCAATGGATATCCTCTATTTTGATTGATGAGATTCGTTTGTTTCTTAATTTACAAAGAACTTGTGAAAGTATAATCATTCATTCATATTAGACTATTGTATTTGGTCTTAAAGTTTGTTTTGAGTTAGATTTATATGATGTGGCCTGATTAAATGGCATATTGGTAAACTTTGCATTTCAATCTGAAGCATTGAATATAACTGAGTTTATTTAACACATATTCACATACAAGGTTCAGAAGTAAACTATTAGATACAATGTAACATATCTAGCAAATAATATAAAATATTAGAATGAAAAGTATTTCGTTCAAATATCTCTGAAGAATGTGAGAATATGTCGAGGAATGGACAATTATTCACTAAATTGATATTTATATGTGACAAAGTCTTGATTCCTAGTGGTACATTGATTAAAGTCATAAAAGCTCAGTATAGACCAAGAGCGAAACAAACCTTGTTAAGTTTGATGATATTCATGTTGATGATTATCATTAAGAAATACATTATGAAAATGGAACTATACCTTTAATTTATGTGGAAGAAAGCACATTTTAGATTCAATATAGTAATTTTACTTTACTACTTTTTAATTATTGAATCATAAGATATGAATAACAAAAGAACATTTGGACACTGACTCATTCAAGTTTTGATATGATTGGCATAAATTATTTGTTCATCGGGATATGATGGTCCATATTATAAATAATTAAATGGACATCTTTTTATTTTGAGTGAAACATAATATGAGATAGAAATCTGATGCACAGTATAATGTCGAACTAATGTTGTTCAATTACAACTAGTGTATTCTAAAATACTAGGAGCACTACATACATTCATATCTCAAAGATACATCACTTATTTTTTCAAGACTTGTTCAATAGCAAAATTATATGATTGAGACCTGCATATGCTAAGGATACAAAGTATAATATAACATTCTTATAATTGATAATTGGTGATACATGTGGACATAACCATTCAAAATGCGGATCTTTCAAGTATTTTATAGTTTTGGTCGATGCTTCAACACGTATTGTCCATAAAAATGTTACATTTGCAAAACTTTTAGCACATTTAGTATGATTGAGGACTAACCATCCTTATAAAGCACTCAAACTTATAATGTTATACATCGAGTATTTGATGTATATTGCATTTTAATCAGGATCAATGTAATGCATCTTGTACCCTAACGTGCATATACAATAAGGTCTCAAAGAAGACACTGTCGAAAAGAATATTGATGGTGACTAAAAAATTTTTATTCGCACTCATATACTTATTTCTGCACAAGGTTATGCAATATTGCACTCAACTCTTACTTATTCATTTATGAACCTCCCCTAACCAAATATTTTGTGTACCAGTTGGTGACTGGATATAAGCCTGATAATTCATATCTACGCATATTTGATTTATTATATGTGCCTATTGCGCCCCCATAGTGCATTCATATGGGTTCTAAAGATGATTAAGTATTTATGTTAGATATGAATCTTCAACAGTCATCCGTTATTTGAAACCTTTGACAGACGATCTCTTTATCGCTGAATCTGTGAATTTGTCACTTTAATGAGACAGTCTTCCCATCGTTAGGGGGAGATAGGAAAATGTATTTTCTAATGGAACGATAGGAATAGTTTCACACTATGTCTCATTATGATCCTCGCATTTCACAATGTAAAGTGAGATTAAAGTAAAGTGAATGATTGATCTTCAAAGTATAAGAAACTCAGTTTATAAAGTGACGAGATCATATATGTACCAGCTAATGTGTCTGCAAGGTTAAAAGTCCCCATAAAGGGCACAATGTCACATATTAGGACATTGCAACCATACTTAATGGAGGTGTGGTTGAGGTCGTGACTCCCAAAAGGAACAGGGGGAGGTCACTTGGTTCGATCAATACTCGCCTACGAAATAAGAGGGCATGTATGGCACAACTTCAATTGATCATCAGTGAAGATAATTACTCTCATGAGATTATCTCTGATTATACTTATATCCATGAATCATTATTGGAGGACGCTCTGATGTTTAAAATGATTTCAGAGAATAAAGAAATCGCAATTCACTATGAGTGTTTATATAATTTGATGGAAAGATTTTCCACACACATTGATGATATATATATTGTTGCTCAAGGAATCATAGAGCACGATGGCATCGAAACACGCTCTATTGAAATGTCAACAAAGAGCAAATTGGCCTAATTATAAATAATCAATCAAGGTAGAACTAAGTTCATTGACAACAAGACAAGTATTTGGTTTGGTAAGTGTAAAGCCTGTAGGATATAAACAAAGTTTTGTCAGAAAGCGCAATAAGAAAAATAAAGCCATGAGATGCAAATCTAGAATTGAAGCACAAAGTTTCTCACAACACCCTAAAATTGACTATGGGGATATGTACTCTCCCATAATAGATATTATAATTTCAAAGAATTGAGAATGTAGCTTATACCTGTGGTTACATCATATCTCTATGGAGATCATGATTTAGAGATATATATAAATAAAGTGCTTGCTGGTCTTTCATTTCCAAGGCAAGTGGCTCTAAGCCACGGAGTGTATTTGCAATTAAATTAAAATGCTCACTTTATGGGTTGAAACAATCCAGACGGATGTGGTATAACCGTCTAAGTGACTACTTGATTGGGAAAAGATAATTTATGCTCTTGCGTATTTATAAGGAAAATAAGTTTCAAATTTACGATTATAGTTGTATATGTCGATGATATGAACATAATATCCACTTTTAATGAAATAAGAGATATCGATAGTTATTTGAGATTTTAATTTGAGATAATGAACCATGAGAAAACTCGGTCATGTTAAGCCTTTAAACTAAAACCCGAGTTTGTGAAATACTAAATTCTACAGTTTGCATGTATCTAAAAGATGATCAGACGATTAAATATAGGTAAGTGCAATATGATAGCACTCCTATGATTGGTCAAAATGAAGATATAAAGGAAAGATCAATTTCGTTAGTGGAATGACGAAGAACTGGTGGGAGCTGAAATTCCCTTCATATGTACAATATGCGCATTATTGTACCATTACAAATACACTTGACAAAATATTACTTTTTCAAAATTGTTATCTTGATTTAACTCAAGAAAGCGCAATGTCACTGGAATGGAATCAAAATGTACTTTGATACCTAAAAGAAACCATTGATGCGAGTTTATTTTTCCCATTCATAAATATAATTGGGACTACAGATGGTCTTGTAACCCCTAAAGAAAATGTTGAGTTTATTTTTCCTACTGTGAAACACCAAATATTATTATTATTGATGTTGGTTACCCATTTGATCTATGTTAAAGATATCATTATCATACATGTAGTAGTTCGTGAGTATCTATGGTAAATTTTATGATCATACATATCTCTGAGAATAATGACTTGAACTCTATCACTGAAGAAAATGTGATAATTTGAGTAATATCACCACAACTCTTCTACAACCAACAATCATGGACTTTCTCAAGAGTCAGGTAAATTGAAGAAGTGGAGACTTTGATAGATGTACATATCAAAGAGAGGTGTAGGCTTTAGGGGGAGTCTCAACATATGTGTGTTGTACTCTTTTTCCTTAAACCAAGTCTTATTTCTCCTATTGGGTTTTGTTACTTGGCCAGTTTTTAATGAGGCATCAATGAAACACCATTTCACCATTTGACTTGGAACAAGGGGGAATGTTGAAGGAAAACACAATTAGTGTGCCTTCGTCAATAAGTAACTGATGATGGATAATTTAGGTATTTATTATCTTTATGTATTATGGAAACATGTATTTGATACTCCAATATAAAGGGAGTCTTTGATGAATAAGTGAACCCTAGTTTCTACCGTCTCTTTTCGTTCCTCTATGTCTTCTTCTTTTCTACTTTTCCTTTTACATATTTACCATTTTTATAAAAAATAAATGTAGGTTCTATTATGTTTGATTTTGGCTCCGTCCCCAATTATAACCCTATATTTGAAATGAAATTAACATTTTTTTTTTCAGAAATAACAAAACCCGTATGTTCGAATTTGGCTCCGTCCCCAACTATAACCCCATATTTAAAATGAAATTAACATTTTTTTTTGAGAAATAATAAAAGGAGTTAAAAAGCTAAGGGAATAATGTGAACAAATTATTTGAAAAATGGGAATGATGATAATTGATGTGAAAAATAATGGACAATCAATAGTGTATTTGTGATATCATAATTGATATATTCCTTTTGTTAAGATCATAATGGGTATTTGATAGAAGATTTGAAAAGTAAGAAGTAAAAAGTGTCTTTATCGAAATTATTTGAAAACAATCATATGTTGATGGGGAAAATAGTGCTAATTTCGTATTAAATTTGACAAACAAGCACTCTATATAACACCAGTGCTTAACCCGTGCGATGCACGGAGCAAATTGAAATGAATGGTATAAATTTATTTGTTGTATGTGTAATATTATTGATTTATTAATGTAATATAATAACCTAAAATACTCAAGTCACGATTATTGGTCAACACAAGCAAATTTAAAACAAAGGGCATAGATATACGCACTTCGTTTATTATTAGTTCACCCCACTAAAAATGTTATCACAAAAATATCAATATTATCCTTAAACCCTGCACTATCAATATTATCCTTGAAGGATATAAACAAAACATGCACACATAAATACGCCGCCGCTGCCGTCATGCCATTGAAGAAATAAAAAGGAAAAAAAATGCCTTGAAAAAAAGTCGTTCGAACCAAACTTCCGAACACAAAATATATGTTCAAAAAATCGATTTGAACACAAAATTCAACTGCAAAAATTAATTCATACACAAAACACATGTTCGAAAGATTGATCTGAACATCCCCTTTAAGGCTAAAAAAGGGTTGTTTGAATTTTTTTCGAACAACGTTGTATTGTTCGATCAAAAAGTTCAAACACATGACGTATGCTCGAGAAACCAGAGACGAATAATCTAGTCGTACTTTAAGCGTACTTTGTTGTACGTTTTATTTTAGATATAATTTATATCAACATAATTATAAAATTATCAAATAAACCTCTAACCAATGAAAATATAATACTTGTAGTATAAATTTGAAATAGAATATTAAATCAATTAACTAAATACAAAAATTGTATTTAGATTATAAATATATATTAATTAAATTAAAATTAAAAAAGTCACAAAAATCATATATATTATAAATAATATAAAATAAATCATAAAATATTAAAATTGAATTAGAATATTATGAATTCTAAATAATTATTTAATAATTAAAAACAAATAAATGTTATAAAATAATTAAATAAATCATAAAATAATATGAAATATGCTAAATATATATAATAAATATATTTATATACAAATATTTATCAAATTATTTTAAAAATAAAAAAATTAAGAAGATAGTAATAGTGTAATTAATATAAAATAAATCTTATTTCACAATAATTCTATACAATAAAATTAAAAATAATCTAAATCCAAATAATCATTTACTAAATCCTAAAAGAAACACACACTTAAAATGCTATAAATAATTAAATAATCAGAAAAATATGAATTTAGTTAAATATATATAACATATATGTTTTAATTCTAAATGGTTCTTAATAATCTCTAAAATGAAATGAAATAAAATATTAATATAATAAATATTAAATTAATTTGAAATCAGATAAAAATATAATAAAATTATCATTAATTTATAAATATTTATTTTAAATACGTTGAAAGAATAAACTGGCTATAGTGATAAAGTAAATCAAATAAATATGTAAGGTTAATTTTAAATAGTTTTTTATCTATTGAAAGTTGATAATAAAACAATAACAAAGAACAAGAAGTTAAGAAATATAATAAAATAAATCTTAAAATACTTCAAAATAGAAAATAATATACACAATTAATGTTGTATTATAAAAAATTTTCTGCTAAATCTAGAAAATAAAAAATATAAATATTGTAAAAATATATAAATACTAAAAAAAAGAAAAAGAAAAAGAAAAACCAAATAAATTAGGGATTTTATTAAAATTTTAATTGAGGGTCATTGTATTCTATCTTATTATAGTTATTTTTTTAAAATCAGCTTGGTAATTGACTCGGGATAGCCACTGAGTAATTTAACCACCAAGTCATCAAGTCAGTTGATGAGTCCCATAAATAAATTAAAATTTATATATAGATTTAAGTTATACGAAAGTAATTATATAACCAAGAGTAATAAATCATTTATGTGTGAGTTCCTAACGTTAAATACTTAAATAATTAATATACAAAGATTTAAGTTATACGAAAGTAATTATATAACCAAGAGTAATAAATAATTTATGTATGGATTTCTAATGTTAAATACTTAAATCTATAGTAATTAGTCACAAATTATTAATATACAATTGTTCATAAATAATTATTCAGTTAAAATTTTAAAACAATTGAATTCTTTATATTATGCGATTATATAATCAATTTTTTGTTCTACCCACATATAATTTTTATTTCAAATTTTAATCAAAAATTATTTACCTTTCACTTATGTTCATAATTTGTGACACATTCAGGGTCAATGTTTGGGTCATCCAAGTTTTACTTGAGTCCATTATATAAATTGAAAGATATGACGCTATTAGGTTTGTCCTCATATCACCTGATCTGGTCAACAAATAAAATTATGGAAGAAAAGACAAGTTCTTGTTACCGATTATAAGTTTTTTTTTTTTTTTTGTATTCGTTGCATCAATTTCTTGGTTGTAATCATACTATCCTTTTTCTTAGTTAACAAATTACTAAATAATTTTCTAAAATAAAATTAGAAATTCTTATATTTTTGTTATTCACTTTTTTTTTTCAATTTTGCTTATATTATATTATATTTCTTGTAATCATTGATTTTTTTAATTTTATATTTAGTTAATAATTTTCTATAATTTAATGGAACTTTTTTGTAGTTATGAACTCATATTTAATTTTATAATATTAGCAACTTTTTGGTTTGTTTTCTATTTTTTTTTGTATTTATTAACTAAATATTTGTAATTTTATTATAAGTTTTTATATTTTATTTACAATAAAAACAAATTTATTTGATATCATTTGACATATTTATATTTTGATTTACTTTTTTGGAATTTTCACAAATTATATATTTTATATTTATATTTTATTTTTCACATTTCATATACACACACACACGCACGCACACATAATATTTTTAAAGTTGATATTATTATTTTCTTATTTTATTTTTCTATTTTTATCAATTCTCTTTTTGTTTTTAGATTTATTTAATAATTTTATATAATCTAATTGTGAGTTTTTTGAGTTAATTTAACTTATTTTATGAATTTTCTCTTTAATTTTATTTTATTATTGAATTTTCGATTTTTTTTCATATTTACTAAATAAATATTTATAGTTTAATTATAAGTGTTTATATTTTTGTCTATATGTTTTTATTAATATTTTTAATTTTATTTTACAGCATTTGAAAATATTTATGTTTTAGTTTTGTTTTTTTGGGTTTTTAAGATTTATTAACTAATTATTTAAATATACTTATATATTTGTTTTAAGTAATTTTTTAAATTTTATATTTTCTTCAAAAATTTTTATTATTTGGATTTTTCTCAGATTTTATTTATATGTATCCATAATTCTTCTATATATTTAGTATTTTTTTTATATATATCATAATCTTCAAAAGAATATATACATAAATAATTATATAAGTAATAAATATGTATACTACAAATAGTAAGTAAAATGGGCGGGAAAACTTTAAGATATATTTTTAGAAACGCTAGCCTTTTTTATATATATATAGATTTTTGCTACTAGTTCTTCTCCTCACGATTCCAGATAAAGTTCATATAACTAGTGCAGAAACAGCTTTTAAGAACGCCTGTTTCTGCAAATCCAGAACGCCCTGCTGAGGCGTTCTGTATGGAGCTGTTTTTGAAAGTCTGATAATCAAGAACGCCCTGCTGAGGCGTTCTTGATTGTCAGACTTTCAAGAACGGTTTTCAGAGACGTTTTGAAAAATATTTCAGCCGTTCTAGAAAGTCGGTTTTACAGGTTTCGCCCGTTTTGGAAAATAAGTTTCGAGAACGCCTCCAAAAACAGGCGTTCTGGAAAGTATACTTTCCAGAACGCCTCCGAAAATAGGCGTTCTCGAAAGTATACTTTCCAGAATGCCTCCAAAAACAGGCGTTCTAGAATCTTTGTTTTCTAGAACGGTTTTTTGATAACCGTTCTAGATTTTTACATTTCTGAAATTTCATTTTCCTTTTCCAGGCCTGCTCATATATCACAAGTGAGCCACAATTCTAGTACTTAATTAAATCACAAAACACATTTCATTTATATAATCCCAAGATCACCAACACATGTCATTAATAACAATAATACACAATCACCATAATACACAAAACACATTTCATTTATATAATCCCAAGATCACCAACACTCGCATTAATAACAATAATACACAATCCCCACAAAAGTCGATGAGTACCTATTTTTTTACCATTCAAGTTATCCACAAATAGTATGTTTCTTACACTCCAAAATATTGCACACCCTATACATGGTGATCAATCCAAACAGGGGCTTCGTGCGAAATATCATCCTTTGAGGCTTCATGACGTACAATCCGAGCCTCTCGATCGCATCCTTGGTAATGAAATATCATCTTTTCTTTCGAGAAACCTATTCATGAAACCAAGTATAATTTAACTTTCTAACTCTTCGTTGGAGCAGTATTCGTCACGTGGTATACGAGAGCAGTCTAATGTGATCAAGAGAGTACAACACAAAGTTCTTTGCATTTAAATGAAAATACAATTTGAATGATGAATATATATATATAAAATAGACGACCAGGTTATCCAAAGTAGTTAAGGCCTTCCAGAATTTCTTCCTTGAAAATTGGATCATAAAATGCTTAAGACAAAACAATAGTGCACATGCCCATACACATCATATGAGGACACCCACGGGAGAGGGAGAGAGAGCAAAAATCTTTTTAAGTACCTCCATACTCATAATCCACTCTGAGGAATTAGCACCATAAATACCACATCGTCCTCCCTGACAGAATTGTTCAGTTAAGTTGTTGAGTGAGATATAAACACTATTATGCTACCAGAATAAATACACAAGCAAACATTTAAAAGGCAAGCCGGCAAGGATAAACTGAAATGACAAGATGTTAAGGACAAAGATTGGCAACACGGCTAAGAACAAGGAAGACAGCACATGGCAAGCACATAAGTTTGTTAACAATAATTAACAGGAGAACAACCATAAAAAATGCGAAATGCCTCATAAATAATAAACAACAGAATAAGGTATTAGAATCTATAAGTGTGAAACATACATCATATGTCCAAGCAAAGTTGTAAAAGTATACAAAAAACTGACAAAATTCATAGGATCTTTAGAATTGAAATTCTCTTTTCTTGGTCGAAAGAAAAATTGGCAGCAAAAACAACATTTCTTTGGCAAGTCTAGTGATGCTTACTTTCTCTATGCCACAACAGCGGATGGCGTTACCAACTTTTAGTACCATGTCATACACTTCTTTGTAAGTCAACTATATGTATTTGTCAGGCTGATGAACAATAAATATTAAAGAAAATTTGTGAATAAAGTTGAAAGTTTCAGGCATGTATGCATGAACAGTATACCTTCCCACTAACAATCTCAAGACGACCAAGCATCCGGTTATTAGGGTACTTTTCTACTGACAAACTGTGCAACAAAAAATAGTTTTGTACGATTTATATAAGCCTAAGAAATTAAGATACTAAAGAAAACAATATATAAATTCAAGAAGATAATCCAGTATGCAGGAAGTGGAGACAATTCCTGGAGCTAGAGTATCATTGCAGACGTTTTTGTTATTTTTCTGATACTCTGCTAAGATTACACTTCTATAGAAATATGAGCAAATAAAATCATCCCTTTGTTTTCCTCTATCTCCATTAACTATTTTAATTAAAGCGTTTTCTCTTTATCTCATTAAAAAGAAAAAAAAATGAAAAATGCCATTAACTAATAATTTCATCAGCTAAAAGTTGGAGAGGGGAGAGGGAGATGAAATTTACTGTTATAGGACTTCAATTGGCTGTGTCGATGGAGCTGCGCTGGTGGTCGCAAATGGTTGATATGGGTCTTTGGAATGACAGAGGATTCATGATTGGGAGGCTTCTGGTTTACATGATTTTACTAAAACGCTGTCAATGGAAAACCTTTTTTGTAATAAAATATTTTCTTGGGATAGCGCTTTGGTGAAGTATGCGCTATCTGAATTGCTCTAATTCAGATAGCATTTACTTGATATGCGTTATTTGAATAAAATATCAGATAGTGTTTTATAAAAGAAATGTTGTCTTATAATACCGCACTTTTTTAGATAGCACTTTTCTAAAAAAGTGTTGTCTAAAAATATTATCTGAAAAAATTATTAGATAGCGCTTTTTAAGAGAAATGCTATCTTAAATTACCGTACCTTTTTAGATAACACTTCACAAAACAAGCGCTATCTAAGAACCGCTATCTTAATACATTTTTGGCGTAGTTTTTGATTTCACATAATCAACGGAAATCCTTCTTGAAATCAGTTCTCTAACGATATTGTATCTTCGATGAATATGTCGCGAATTACCGTTATTCATTTCATTATAAGCCCTTGCGTTAGAAACTTGATTATCGCAGTGTATCATAATCATTGATACAAGCTTCCTCTAACATGGAATGTTCTCAAGAAAATCTCGAAGTCACTCAGCCTCTTCAATAGCTTTATTCATAGATATGAACTCTGATTCCATGGTGGACCGGACTATGCATGTTCCATGGTGGACCGGGCTATTCATAGATATGAACTCTGATTCCATAGAGTGTTAATTTTAAGAGTCCTATATCAAGTTCACAACAAAGTACTCTTCTAGTACTTCTGGATATCTCGTGTAATGCAGCCCAAAACTCAGAGTATACTACAAGTATAATAATACTCTAGTTAACCTTATCCAGTGATCACTGTTCAGATTACTCGTGAATTGAATAAGCTAGGTCAGGTCTAGTACAACTTTCAATGTACATAAGTCTCCCAACGGTCCTAGGTGTTTCAGTTCAACCACTGGATCACCTTTGTTTTTCACAAAACGAAGGTTAGCGTCAAATGAAGTTTTAGCCATTTTGTCATCAAACACATCAAACCTTTTCAGTAAGTTTTCCACATAGTGGGACTGAGAAAGAACTATGCCGTTTGATTTCTTTATGATTTTGATACCAAGGATCACATCGGCTAACACCATATCATTCATATCAAAGTTGTCCTTCAACATGTTCTTAATACTTGTGATCACATCACTTGAGTTACTCAATATCGACATGTCATCAAATAAGACAAACAATGATTAAAGAGTTAGGTGTGTTCTTCACATAAACACATTTATCGCATTCATTAATGCGAAAGCCATTGGTCATCATCACAATATCAAACTTGATATGCCATTTCTTTGGCGTTGGTCTCAATCCATACAGTGATTTAACAAGTCTATACACCTTATTCTCTTAACCCGGAACCACAAACCCTTCAGGTTGTTCTATATAAATCTCTTCATCACTCAAAACTCAATTTCACATCCATTTGGTGAGTTTCAAGATTGTGCAGCGCATCAATCATCAAAATCACCCTAATAGAAGTGATTATAGTCATAAGTGAGTAAGTATCAGAGAAATTGTATCCTTCTCTTTGTTTAAAACCTTTGGCTACCAGCCTAGGTTTATACTCATCAATCAATCCATCAACTTTATACTTTATCCTTAGGACACATTGCATCGTAAAGGTTTTATTATCATGGGAAAGATTAATCAATTCCCATGTATGATTCTGCAAAATTGATGGCTTTCTTCCACATAGAAGCATTAGGACTATACAAGGCTTCTTGAAAAGTATGAGATTCATTATCTAACAAATAAATCATTTAAGCAGTCCTAGCCCTAGATTCATCATCATCACTATCTTGTGATGCATTTTGAGCTGTACGAGGTGTTGCTTCTTCTTTAGCATCATGAAGTCTCTTTTACAACCATCACTATTTCCTTTGCAAGGACAAAAGTGTTCAAAGATTATTGTATTCCTTACTTCAAAGGACGTTCCTTCAGTCACATCAAGTATATCAAACTTGTGTACTAGGAATCTATACGCAGTGCGCGTATTTAATGAAGCAACAATCGACTGTTTTAAGTCATATCTTCACTTTCTTTGGCTGTAGGACCCTTTCCTTAGCCAAGCACCCCCACATTTTGAGATAACTGTAAGCAAAAGATTTACCTATCCATAGTTCATATGGATTTTTTTTACTTTTCCATGTGGGGTAATTTATTCAAAATATGGTTTAGCGGAAAGGATCGCCTTCCCCCACACATTCGTGGTAACCCTGAATTTGATCAACATAGCGTTTATCAATTCTTCCAGGGTTCAATTCTTGCGTACACCAATCAACTTAGGTATATACGGAGCAGTTGTTTGATGAATTATGTCATATTCAGCGCAAAATTCCTCACATAGTACAACATGATCTCCACCTCAATCACTTCGAACTTCGAGTGTTAAGTTGATTCTCAACTTCATACTTGAAGACTTTGACAATCTCATCTTGACTCCCGATGTAAATCTTATCACACCAATTCCTTCAAGTTAATGATGGTATGTTTAAGAATCCGATGTTGTTTTATTGTCACCCGTAACATAATTTGACAATGTGTTGGAATACGAAAACCCGACACCAGCTGGGGACTCCAGGAAGATCACATTTACCACAACACAAGTAGTTTTTCCAGGGGCATAATTTTAATGATCAGTGTAATGAATATATAATTTTGTAATAATTAATTTTTACAAGTTAACTCACCATTGTTCTAGGCATATTCATTGTACCACAATGACTTTCCATCTGGGCTGACCCGAAATGGCCCAAGTTCGGCCATTGCTCCAAATCCTAGTGAAAAGCAAGCTGGCCCTGTAGTCCCATGGATGACATGTGTAATTTTTCAAGATAATTAAATATTTATTTTTTTAATTAGACTGAACTTTGGAAAGTTATTATAACTCAAATAACTATGGTTGACATATTGGAAAGTCAAACATATGTCAAAGATACACCATTAAATCTTGACCATCATACATATATGTTATTAGTATTATTACTTTCCTCCATTTAGCCATAACACTAAAGGCTTGGTGGATGAGTTCTCAGCCTCAGCTAAACTAATAAAACAGTGCTCGGCCAATGTTAGGATCAATCGTCACATAACCCAAATATTGGCTAAAATTGACTTCTAGTTGTCCGAGCTGTGAGAATAGAACAATTGGATTGATAAATATTATCATTACAAGAGGGGTATTTATACAAGGTACAATAATTACATGAATCAAATAATATAATATCAAATAAAATAATATCTCCTAAAGATAATAAAATAATTAATACATGAATCAAATAATATAATATCAAATAATATAATATCTCCTAATAGGCCCCCTCAAGATGGTGCGCCGACAGAAACACCAATCTTGGACATGAGTAGACGAAGACGGCTTGGTTAGTGCATCGGCTAGCTGATCAGAAGAAGAGATATAAGAAACTCACAACTGAGAGGACTGAACCAAGTCACGAACAAAGTGAAAATCTATAGCTATGTGTTTCATACGTGAGTGAAACACTGGATTAGCACATACGTAAGTGGCCCCAAGATTGTCACTGTACACCACTGGAGTAGAAGGTAGTTCCACATATAACTCACTTAGAAGCGACCGAAGCCATTGAACTTCAGCAGAAGCTGCCGCAATGGCCCAATATTCGGCTTCTGTCGAGGACCGAGCAATCAAGCGTTGTTTCTTGGAGATCCAAGAGATCGGATTAGGACCCATAAAGACAACATAGGCACCAGTAGAAGAGCGATCATCGCTATCCCCTCCCCAGTCAGCATCAGAGAAGCAATGAAGATCAAACGATTGGTGAGGACGAAGACGAAGCCCAACATGACGAGTACCATTCAGGTACCGAAGGAGTCATTTCACTGCTCCCCAATGAATACTAGTAGTAGAGTGCATGAATTGTGATAGTTTATTGACTGCAAATGCAATGTCTGGACGAGTAATTAGAAGGTACTGTAAAGCGCCAACAACTTTCCGATATCGTGTAGAATCGACTAACCCAAAGCCGTCGGCCAATCGAAGACGTGTGGTTGGTGCAAGCGGTGTAGGAACCGGTTTCGCATCAAGCATACCATGTCTTGCTAGGAGATCAATGATATACTTGCGTTGAGATAAATACAGCCTTGGGAGTCAGACAAGACTTCAATGCCAAGAAAATAAGAGAGAGCGCCCAAGTCTTTGATCGAAAAACGAGTGGCAAGTGCGTCAACAACACGATTGAGAAAGGCTGAGTTGCTACCCGTGAGAATCAAATCATCCACGTAGACAAGAAAGTAGGTTGTAATACCCGAGTGATGAAAAACAAATAGAGACGTATCCGACCGCGAGTTGACGAAGCCCATGTCAATTAAGAACCGTTTAAGTTCTACATACCAGGCACGAGGTGCCTGCTTGAGACAATATATGGCACGATTAAGCTTGCATACATAACCTGGGTACTTGACATCAACAAAACTGGGTGGTTGTGCCATGTAAACTTCTTCCTCCAGACGGCTCTGAAGAAAAGCATTATTGACATCGAGTTGACGAAGTGACCATCCTCGAGATAAGGCAACACTGAGAACAAGATGAATGGTAGTCGGTTTAACAACTGGGCTAAATGTATCAAAGAAGTCAACACCAGGCCTTTGATGAAAACCCTTAGCCACAAGTCGAGCTTTAAAACGTTCCAGAGATCCATCCGGGTTATGTTTTACACGAAATACCCACTTACAACCAACTACATTGAGGGATGAATCAGGCGGCACAAGATCCCAAGTATTATTAAGTAAGAGTGCATCAAATTCGGCCGACATGGCTGATCTCCAACGCGGATCTTTGAGAGCCTGAGTGATATTAGAGGGGCTCAAAATTAGATAAGGAAACAGAGGCTTCAAGAGCATACCGAGTATTGGGTTTGTGAATCTGAATTTTTGACCGAGTGCGCATTGGATGAGGGGCCACCGGGGGCAGAGGTAGATTTTCAGTTATACACGTTGAGTGAAGCCGTGAGGCATGGGACACAGCAGTCAGTGAAGGGACATCGTCTGGGGGTGCGGCCACAGGAGTTGGGGAAACCACAAGCACCGGAAGGGGTAGTTGCTGAGTAGAGTCCGATCGGAGTGGCATGTTATCCGATCGGTCGGAAGGACAGTAGGTTTCATCCGGTCGGAAGGACCTGTTATCCGATTAGGCGGGAGGGCAGTAGGTTTTGTCCGACCGGAATTATGCAGTGATCCGATCGGAAGGTTGAGCAGACTCATCAGATTTATGCAAAATACTCGAAAAAGGGAAGACAGACTCATCAAACTCAACATGACAAGATATAAACACGTTAGATGAAGACGGATCATAACATAGGTAGGCACTTTGAGTTTGCGAGTAACCAAGGAAAACACAAGGTCGAGACCGATTATCGAGCTTTTTATTAGAGTACGGGCGGAGCCAGAGGAAACAAAGACAGCCAAAGATGCGGAGTTTGGCAAGGTTAGGTGAACGACTAAATAGACGCTCAAACGAGGAGAGCATAGAGAGGTTGGTCTTAGGCATACGATTTATAAGATAAACGGCCGTAGTAAAACCATACGGCCAAAAGGTGAGCGGTATAGAGGCTTGATGAAGAAGAGTTAAACCGGTTTCAACAATATGTCGATGTCGTCATTCAGCATACCCATTGTGTTCAGGAGTATGAGGAGGAGAAGTGAGGTGTGTGATGCCACTAGAAGCAAAAATAGGACGAAGGGCAAGAAACTCTCCTCCATTGTCCGAGTAAAACGAGATAACTGGACGTGTAAAATAATTTTCAACTAAGGCTTTAAATTGAGTGAATGTCATCAATACGTCCGACTTACGACGTAAAGGATAAAACCAAACATACTTAGTGAAGTGATCAACAAAGATAACATAATATTTAAAACCATCATTCGACAAAATAGAGGATGTCCAAACATCGGAAAAAATTAACTCCTACGGAGAAGTAGACGACAAACTAGAATCTTTAAATGGCAGTTTATGGCTTTTATTCACCTTGCACGAAATGCAAGTGTCAGTTGAAGAAGAGCTAGAAAACAACTTAGACTAGGTAGCTAAGTGACATAACACATGAGATGATGGGTGACCAAGGCGTAGATGCCACAGGAAAGACACTTTAGATGATGCCGTGAGGGCAGAAGGTTTATATCCCGAGGTGCGAGGCCAGTGGTATATCCCATCTTTACTGAGGCCGCTGAGGATGATGGCCCCCGTGCGACGATCCTTCACCTGAAATTCAGAGCCATGAAAAACAACCTCAATATCATTATTCCGACACAATTGAGCAACGGATATAAGTGTTTTACTCATCGATGGAACACAAAGAGTATTCTCAAAATTAAAAGGCGACGTAGTACGTAATGTGCCAACATGAGTAATACGTAAACCCGAACCGTTACCAATGATGACATCATCCTGACCCTCATATGGCGAATGAAGTGAGAGATTTGCGAGGTCAGTAGTGATGTGATGTGATGCGCCGGAGTCAAGAATCCAATCCTGAGAATCGGAGGCCAGTGGGTGAGCAGCGGTGTGGGCAAACGGTGGAGCTGTAGTTGGGCGGGCGGTGGGTTGAGGTGAAACTCCATGTGCAGCAAATGGTTGGGAGTTGAAGTTGGGGCACCGTTTAGCCGAGTGGCCTGTCTCCTCGCAGAGTTGACACCGTCCTTTGTACGGGCGAGGGTTAGGGTTAGATGAACTATTGGAGGCTTGGAATCTTTGAGCGTTGGATTGGCGACCTCCGAAATCCTTTTCCCGACCACGTGAGAAATTGTGGCCACCACGACCAAAGTTGTCAGACGTCGGGAAGCGACCAGTGGCGAATGCAGTGAGCGGCTGAGGACTAACCGCAGCAGGACGAGTGAGCAGTTGAGCTTCAAAATTTAAAAGTTTTTCATGAAGTTCGTCAAACGACACCGGCGTTTCGCGAGCTTGAATGGCGTTTGATAACTCACGATATTGATCATCGAGGCCATTGAGGACTTTGAGAACAATATCCTCCAAATCCATAGTTGATCCTAATTAAGCGAGTTCATCCACTGTGCCCTTGATTCCATGTAAGAATTGCGTAATGGTTTGATTACCCTTGACTGGGTTTTTAACCGATTTTTGAGCGCCAATATCCTACCACTAGAGGGGCGCCCATACGTGTTGGCCAGGATATCCCACTCGGCCTTAGACGTTTTGGCTGTGGAAATGAAAGGGATTAGCGATGGCGTGAGCGATCCAATGATTGTCGAGAGGAGGAGCTTGTCCTGGCGAACCCAAAGCGAATACCCCGGGTTCGGTGTTGATGTGGTTCCAGTTATATTGGATGGAGGTGGGCAGGGCAGGGTACCATTGATGTAGCCAGTCAATTCATAGCCGGCAAGTAGCGCTTCGAATTGAAACCTCCAAGAAGTGTAGTTGGTGGAATCAAGCTTCAATGGGATTTGCCCAGAAGCGTTGATTGAAACTACGTCCGATATCGCAGCCATTTTGCTGGAGAAAAAAAATGTGGGAAGGAAAAAAAAAAAAACTGGTGCCGGTTGTAGGGTGTGACGAAAACCGTAGAGGCTCGATACCATGTGAGAATAGAATAATTGGATTGATAAACATTATCATTATAAGAGGGGTATTTATACAAGGTACAATAATTACATGAATCAAATAATATAATATCAAATAAAATAATATCTCCTAAACAAAATAAAATAATTAATACAGGAATCAAATAATATAATATCAAATAATATAATATCTCCTAATACGAGCAACCTATCGATATTGTCAGCTAAAGCAATACCAGGACGGACGCAGGTCTTTTGGTGAGGAAAAAAATAAAAATGAAAAAAGTAAAAGAAGATATAGTACTAGCCTGCCTGGATTTCTTTGATGTTATGCTTTATGTTATGACTTGAATCGCTCAGCAATAAGGAAAAACAAATTATGGAATACACGAAAAGGGGAATCAAAAGTAGAAGGATTAGGGACCCTACAAGTGAAAAATACTACTCATTGTTTGTAGTTGCATGGGTTAACCATAAAGAAGATAACAGAAAGGAAAGAAAGATAAAACACATGACTTACAGCTTAAACTTTCTAGGAAACAATACAAATCGTTTTGGGTTAAGAATATGTTCAGTTTCAGTGTTAATTTCAATTGCGTCAAGAGAAAAAGAAAAACAGTCTATGAAAGATAAACTGTCTACCTAAGAGGTTCAACGAAATCTGCAGAAAAGGATAAATATAACAAATTACACATCATGAAATACTTTCAGCATTTGTTACCAGGGGATAAACAATACATAAAATGCCTAAATACTTATTCCAGTGATTAAAATGAACTTGATTTTCACTGGATTAGTGAATCCAGAAATCGAACTACAAGCATAGTAATAGAAAACCAAATGTATTTCTTAGAAAAACTGCTTGCTTTGAAACAAATAAATAACACTCCAATTTGCTCAACTTTAAGCATACGCCGTGAGATACAAATTGGCATTATATGTAATCAACGTATTTCTTCAAATATATTGCTCAACCCGACAAGATATTCATTAGATCGAACAGTAAAATACACCTAATAACCTAAATAATCTGCAACTTCAATATGAGAAAGGAAAATAAATTAACGTACAAATGCGCAAACACGTGATGAGCGAAAACAATATCGAGAAATAATCAAATAGTTCAGTGATTTAAAATTTTAAACACGATTGAGTTCTTACCGTTTGAAATGAAGTAAACAATGTTCAAATTTGAACTCCCTCCAATCCAGGACCGTCATCAGTTCCAAACCTAGCCAGCCAACCCGAACTGGAACCCACCTCTATTCTGAACCAAACAAGCCATCGTCGCCTTGCTGCTGCTCATTGCCGCCCGATGTGGTGGTGGTGCTGTGAGGTGTACGGTGTGTGAGAGGACAAGAATTCGACGAGAAATAAAGGCAAGGATTTCAATACGATGGAGGGGAGGAGGCAACGAGATCTAGATCAAAATGAAGATGAATTATTTTCGTTCCAAAATTGATTTAATTAAAAATTTATTACATACTAGAACATAATATAAATTAATACGTTCTAGATAATTCTTACCGGAACGTGTATACAATATACGTACTAAAAATAATAATATACCGGAATATATATACGTTCTAAATAATTGAATATACCAAACCGTATTCAAAATATACGTTCTAAAATGTGAATATTTTAGAATGAGTTTTACAATATACGTTCGAGATATGAACAATCTCCAATTATTTAGAATGTATATTTTAATATATGTTCCAATATACAATTTTTTATTACAAAAATGCCACCGGTCAACATTCTAGAACGTAGCCGCTTGAGGGTTTTAGAATGTCTGTTTTAGAAAGTTTTTTTTTTTGTACCGGTGAATATTTGGGTTTTCAGATTTTAAAATTATTTCTTATTGGGGTAACTTCTTGATTCATGTTTCTATTGTTCTTGTGTTGTAGAATATATGAATTTTGAAACAACTGACTCTGTTGTGTAATTGTTGTTTTTCATGTATAGTTAGTGAAATTTCCCCTTTTCCTCCATTGATGAGTTCTTGTTTTTGTTTTCAATCTTATTTCTTTATTTGGCTTAGTTAGGAAACTAGAGAGTGAAAGGCAAATGGGTTTTTAAGCCGGTCAATTTCAAATATTTGATTGTTAATGTAGTCTAGATTCTTGTTAGGAATTGTTCAAGCTTTGCTATAGTTTCTTTGACTTTCTTGACATATTTTGAATGCTCTTATCTCCATGCCTTGTTTTATCTTATTTGTTCTTGATTTATGAATTCATGAATTTCACTAGTTTAATGTTTTCAATTTCTAACTTTCAAGCTTAGCATTATTTTGCATTCCCATAATTGTATTTTGCTTTATGTTTTTAAATCTTTTTCAAAACTTTAATTTTAGTTTGATATCCCTTAGCGTGATAAATAAAAAACAAGTAAAATTGATCACGTGTTTAATATAATGTGTGAAAATGAACATTTTAATTCTGATTGTCATTCCTTGTGAGATATGACTCGAGTCATCTCACCGAACTTTAATCGGCCCCGTTCTCTTGTGATCATTCATCAAAACGTTTATTAAAAATAATGCGTTTGAGTTCACTTCAAAGAGTAATCAAATCTGTAAAATTAGAAGGTCTATGGCTATAAGAATAATTCTCAAATTCACGATGTTGTTAATCAATGTTACCAACATCAGTTAACAACATCGATCAGAGTAAATTAAATTTATGCAGCGGAAATTAAAATACGAGAACACGATTAAACAAATTCAGTTCACAAGTAAATACTTGTGAACTTGGGTGTACAAACCCGAAAACTATATTACTTTCTTGTTCACGTTCAATACAAAAATATAAAGTAATATATGAAAACTAAAGGGAAAATTTTATTTTTGGTACATTATGTTGGCCACTTTCCAGAAAAGGTACGTGATGTTGGCCAGCATCAAACTACATACATTAAGTTGGCAAATTTATCAAATTTGGTACAAAAAAAACCCAATCGGGTTTTGATGCTTACATGGCATGATTTAATCATTTCTTATCATTTTTAATTTAAAATTTAATTTAAAAATTAATTTGAAAACTGATTTCTTATCATTTTCAATTTAATAATTAATTTAAAATTAATTTCTTATCATTTTAAAATTAATTTAAAATTAATTCAAAAATTAATTTAATTTAAAATCTAATATAAAAATTAATTTCTTATCATTTTTAATTTAAAAATTAATTTCTTATCATTTTAAAATTAATTTGAAATTAATTTAATTTAAAAATTAATTTTAAATTAAAATGATAAGAAATTAATTTTTAAATTAAATTAACTTTTGAATTAATTTTAAAATGAGAAGAAATTAACTTTTAAATTAATTTTTAAATTAAAAATTATAAGAAATTAATTTTTAAATTAAATTAACTTTTGAATTAATTTCAAAATGATAAGAAATTAATTTTTAAATTAAAAATGATAAGAAATTAATTTTTAAATTAATCTTTTAATTAGATTAACTTTTGAATTAATTTTAAAATGATAAGAAAATAACTTTTAAATTAAATTAATTTTAAAACGATAAGAAATCAATTTTTTAATTAATTTTTAAATTAAAAATGATAAGAAATTAATTTTATATTAAATTTTAAATAAAATTAGTTTTTGAATTAATTTTTAAATTAATTTCAAAATGATAAGAAATTAATTTTTAAATTGAAAATGATAAGAAATCAGTTTTCAAATTAATTTTTAAATTAAAAATAATAAGAAATGATTAAATCATGCCATGTAAGTATCAAAGCCCGATTGGGCTTTTTTTGTACCAAATTTGATAAAATTTTCAACTTAATGTATGTAGTTTGATGCTGGCCAACATCACGTACCTTTTCTGGAAAGTGGCCAACATAATGTACCAAAAATGAAATTTTCCCGAAACTTGTAAATACTTGTTGCCGGAATGGCAAGATCTTCTTCGTCGGTCACGCAACTTCGAAGATCTTGTTTCTCACGATTCTTCTTCTTTTCTTGTGCGTCTTGCATCGTGCGTCGAGTCTTCAAGAATTCCGTGCGTCGATGCTCTAAAAAAGCCGTCTATGCAAGCTTTAGGATTCTTTGTCTTAAATAGACAATCCTAGAATCCTAAACTTGGTAAATACCTAAAAACAAATTCTAATCACAATCTAGGAATAATTAAAGTCTTGTACATAAATTAGGAAACACAATATACTCCTAAATCTAGTTTCCTAACTTATTTTGTGCCCAATAAAGGCAAATAACAAAATAGGAATTATTGCCAAGAATAAATTCCTCAACAATCTCCCCCTTTTGCCTTTTTGGACAAAATACCCAAGACGCATGAAAATAATCAAAAGAGTAAAAACTCCACCTGAATTTAGAAACTCCCTCTAAATGAAGTATCCAATGTTGAAAACAAACAAATACGAACCAGCGTCTTCTACATTCTTCTCCCCCTTTTTGTTCTGAAAGCAAAAGGATCTCAACAAACGAGTCCCGAAGTGCCTGGTGCTGTGCAACCTGATTATCAAACAAAGGAAACTGGGCTCGGACAAACGGAGCAGAAAAATAAACCATGTTGGTACTGATATTGGGAATACCAGAACCAACATCAAACATGACACCAGCTCAAAGAGGCGCCTTGGTGCCTAAAGAAGGTAATCAGGTCCTGCTTCACGAAAACACCAATGGGGGATTCGACGCTCAGCAATCAAGCCTCAATTTTGAAATCCCAATAACAGCTCTTCAGCTTCACTCGCCAAGAACCTCGTGGGATTGGTTCCATGTCTTCAATCTCGACGGCTTGAGACGGAGCCTCATCAGAGCTAGCAGAGTGGTCAGAGGCAAAAGTTAACATTGATGCACTGGCAGATGGAACATTGTCAGAATTGAAGCTTGGAGGAGAGGCAGGATTGTCTGTGGGGGATGTTGGTTTCAGTGTCACAACACCAGAACCAACATCAGCTGACACGGCAGAATTGGACTTCTTCTTTTCTCTCTCTGGGTGTAATTTTCTTATTAGCTAGACGCAAAGTATGTTTCTGGAGCTTTGCTGGGTGATGGTTAATTCGATATTCTGCAAGAGACTGAAAACAACTACAAACAAAAAAATCGAGTGTCGCAGGCAGTAAAATTTGGAGAAAGAAAAAGTAAAATTAAGAAAATAACTCCCCCACTCTTTCTCAAAATAAGACACACGATCTCAACTCAACTACTCCATTATCTCAATTTTGGAAATAAAAACCATAAATCCCAACTACAAATTAAAACCGAGATAGAGCTAGATTTTTATAAACCATCACCATAGTTAAACAAATTCTTTGCAAAGCAATTTTTCACTCGCCAAATTAACCTCTTATTACCTGTCAAATCCTTCGATTATAACACCACCGAAACACGCGGTTAGCAAGATTCAAAATAAGATTAAGAGAATTCAAGATAGACACGAGCACAAACAACAGAACGCACAGCAAGATGGCATCTTCACAAAGTATGAATGTCCTACGGGATGCCTAAAAATCATGACCTGAAAGGTTAAAATAGAACACTTTATGATTTCAGTGACTTGATCCAATGTTGCTTTTTATTGCTAACAACATTATAAACCAACATTGCCTCAGGTGAAGTCAATGGAAATTTACCCCTTAACCCAAGTTAATGACTATGTCAAGATCTCTCAAGAAGCTAATATTTAAAGATTGGATCATTTTGTATCCAGATTTTCTTCATCCTTGAAGGGATTTGAATCTTTTAATCTTCAGCAATTGCTGTTAAAAACCTCTTATTTTTGGACCTGAGAGAAAACCTGTTTCTGCGGATAAATCCCACAACCACCTAATTGAAGAGGTTGGTTCTTTTTGCCATTACTTTTATTGCAACACAGGACCTTATTACACTTTCAATCAAACTCAATGCATTATGATTATGTATGAAAAGAAAGATAAAAAATGCATGCAAAAGTATACAGATGTTGTGACTGATGTTGATAACAGGTGTCACAACATCACAAACCAACATTGGTTAGATAATGCACATACCGAGATCTCTTCTCAAACGAGAGAAGGTCTCGTAATCTAATGCCTTCGTGAAAATGTCAGCAAGATGATTGACTGTTCCTATATGCTCAAGGCTAACTATCTTCCTCTCAACCAAATCTCGAATAAAGTGGTACCTTATGTCAATGTGTTTGATTCGAGAAAGCTGAACCAGATTTTTCGAGATATCAATGGCACTGGAATTGTCACAAAGCACAGTCAATGTTCTTCTATGTAGACCGTAGTCCTCTATCATTTGGTTCATCCACAATAACTGTGTACAAGCACTTCCAACTGCAATATACTCGGCTTTAAGAACATCCTCTACTCGCTTGGGCTCTGTTTTGGAAAAATACAAAGATTCTCGAGTTTTAGAACAATTCGTAAACAAGCAAACAAACCTTACCATCTCTTTGAAATTTATTTGTCGTTTTCTTGTAGTTCTTTCATCGAGATCTCCAATGATTTGGCTTATAGGATGATTCTTCTGAACTCTTGAAGGAATATATCTCTGATTCAGGTCAATGGGTTCAGCTGGATTCTCCACACTTGGATTAGAATCTGATTTTGCAGCAACTGGAGTTGATGTTGTTATCCCCGTATCAACATTGTTACCAACATCACTCAAATCTCTGGGTTCAGCACCTGCATCTCTATTTTCAATAACAGCACTTTCATCTACAGGAAGTGTGACATTATTTTGAGGAGTTTGATCTTAAACCAGATCATCCTCCTCAGCAGGTTTAAAACCACTCATCAAATCATCAAACTTGACGTTAACCGACTCAATCATGCAACACGTTCTAAGATTAAACACTCTATATGCATGACTATTTCGAGAGTATCCCATGAAAATAAATTTATCACTATTTGAAGCAAGATGATTTCTATCATTTAGCACATAACCAAAAAATATGAAAATCACTCAAATTTGGCTTTTTATCCATCAATAATTCATAGGGAGTAACACAAGATCCTGGTTTAAAATACACCCTATTAATTATATGGCATGCAGTGTTCATTACTTCTGCCCAAAAACGTTTACTAACCCCATTTGAAATAAGCATAGTCCTAGACATTTCTAAATGAGATCTATTTTTGCGTTCGACTATCTTATTTTGTTGGGAGGTGATGGGTGAAGAAAATTCACGAGTTATACCAATTTTGGAATAATATTTTGAAAAGGATGCATTCTCAAATTCTTTCCCATGATCAGACCTTATTTTACCTATACTCACACCAAAACTTACACACAACCTTTTTGCAAGTTTTTTAAAAGGTTCGAAAGTCTCAGATTTTTCTCTTAAAGACTCTACCCAAGTAAAGCGGGAAAAATCATCTACAAGCACAAGAACATACATTTTACCACCAAGGCTTTCAACTTCAAGTGGTCCCAAAAGGTCCATATGAAGGAGTTCGAAATAATATAAGGTAGTGAGACTTTGTACTATTGGATGTGGCACCCTGACTTGCTTACCTTTCTTGCATGCCTCGCAAACTGGAATGTTTTTAGTGTTGAGCTTATGTAGTCCGATCACAGCATCCTTTTTGACCAAACTTCCATCATCTTGTAATTGACATGTCCGAGCTTTTGATGCCACACCTCGGCATCACTCAATTGAGACATCTTGCAAAACACATCACCATTGATTTGATAGCAATTATCTGAGGTCCTCTGACCAATGAGAATACATGCATTGCCTTCGTCATAAACTTCGCATATTTCACGAGTGAACTTGACATTGAAACCACCGTCGCACAGTTGGCTAATACTTATCAAGTTCGCTGTTAAACCTTTAACCAGCAACACGTTCTCAAGCTTTGCAATACCAGGTACATGAAGGGTTCCTTGTCCAATGATTTGGCCATTTGCACCTCCACCATACTTAATCTTTCCTCCTTGAAACTTGACAATATTCGAGAGGAGATCTTCCGAGCCGGTCATATTCTTGGAGCATCCACTATCAAAATACCAGGCTCCAGGGTCATGAGACTTCAGGGAGGTATGGATCATATTGCACTTGACGCTGTTTTTCTTGACCCACACTTGTTTGAACCTGATGTTGGTAGCGCAGTTACCAACATTGGTTTTATCAGCCACACTTGATCTCTGAATGTGTCTTCTCTCTCCAATGATCTTCCAGCAAAAAAGCCTAATGTGCCCTGGTTCTCCACAATGATGACACACGAACTGCCTCCTTCTCTTTTTGTGGCGCTTGGAAGTTTTCCGTTCTTGACTTGACACTTGCGTTGGTTGACTTGGTTTGAAACCTATTCCATGCTTTGAAGAATCTGGAAAGCTAATCTCCAAGATTTCATCAAGCTTCGCCTTTCCTTTATTCAGATTTGAAATAGTTCCTTGAACAGTGGTCAGTTCGTTCTTCATCTTTTCAAGCTCGGCATCCTTCTTGGTGAGAGATGTTTCCAATCGGACAATAATTTCGAGTTGATCATCCTTTTCCTTGGTTAGCTTCTCTACTTCTTTTGCAATATCTTTTGCTTTGAGTACCTGTTTACTCCAACTGACAAACAATTTCTTGTGGTCGACACTCAACTGCTCGTATTCCTCATAATAGTCAGTGGTCTCAGCATTCAGGCACACGATATTATCTGCAAGCAAACCAACATGGACATCATTTTCCCATACAACATGGGTGAATAAGGATGGATCAGATTCAGTTGACTCGGAATCATTGACATCGTCTGTAGCAACCATGCTCTTTTTTCTTGGAGTATCCATAGTACCTAGACAAATAAGGATCAGTACTTAAAAGGTTAAGTAACCCGCTCTGATACCAATTGTAAAATTAGAAGGTCTATGGATATAAGAATAATTCTCAGATTCACGATGTTGTTAATCAATGTTACCAACATCAGATAACAACATCGATCAGAGTAAATTAAATTTATGCAGAGGAAATTAAAATACGAGAACACGATTAAACAAATTCAGTTCACAAGTAAATACTTGTGAACTTGGGTGTACAAACCCGAAAATTATATTACTTTCTTGTTCACGTTCAATACAAAAATATAAAGTAAAATATGAAAACTAAATATCAAGAAACTTGATACTAAATACTTGTTGCCGGAATGGCAAGATCTTCTTCGTCGGTCATGCAACTTCGAAGATCTTGTTTCTCACGATCAATGGCTCCAAGTAGCTTTCACTTCTTCGTGTTCTTCTTCTTTTCTTGTGCGTCTTGCGTCGTGCGTCGAGTTCTCAAGAATTACGTGCGTCGATTCTCTAAAAAAGTCGTCTATGCAAGCTTTAGGATTCTTTGTCTTAAATATTCAATCCTAGAATCCTAAACTTGGTAAATACCTAAAAACAAATCCTAATCACAATCTAGGAATAATTAAAGTCTTGTACATAAACTAGGAAACACAATATACTCCTAAATCTAGTTTCCTAACTTATTTTGTGCCCAATAAAGGCAAATAACAAAATAGGAATTATTGCCATGAATAAATTCCTCAACAAAATCTAATTGAAAGAAACATAAAAACTGCAAAATAATATTAAGAAAAAAAAGTGCAAAATATCATCAAACAACGAATGGACTATTTGAATTACATCCCATATTTTAACTACCTATGACTTTAAGAGGCAAGATAACAACCCGATAACTAAAGGTTAATCACCAACCCAAATAATGGTATCATATATGTAAGCAACATATGGAGAAACTTAAATCATAAATGTAACATACACATGACAACGCACAATCTAACCAAGTAAACTTACATCTTCCAAAAAAAAAAAAATGGCATACACAACTAGGTTAAAAAAATAAATTGAAGTATATGCATATGACCACTTACTTCAACAGGACCTCTTTTGGCAACATTGGTCAAATCCTTAGAAACAAAGTTCGACTTCCAATCAAAATCAATAATTATGCTCGAAGAAGGTTAGTAATATTAAGAAGATTTCATTCTTGATATCTCATTATACATGGATCTCATCATCTATAGATACGGGCCGAGATGAGCATCGTTCATGATCGACCTCGTTTCTCCATCGCAGCTCCTCCAGAGTTCCATTGGCCACCCTCTACATAAGCCCACTTTTGCAACAAGATGAAAAGTTTCAAATGAAATCTCAAGCAATATACAATAAAATGACCCTCAGGTTTTGGCCCAATTACAAATAACTTCAAATATTCGAATAACAAAGAACCCCACTCTTGAGGTCGAATTCGTGAAAGGGAACTAACTTGAAATGTACTTGCTATTCTAAAAGGTAAAAAGATCTTTTTTATAGTTAGGCTAAACTTTGGGGATGCCTTTGAAATTAATTAAAAAATTTATATACTTGAAATGAGAATCTGAATATCTCATGGAAAATTCTTTTGTTCAGTTAATGACAATATTAGCATCGACCCATTGAGGCCACATTTTTAGTGACCCCTTATATACCGACAACCTCTAATTTGTTGTAGATGAAATCGACTTCATGGAAGTAGTGTTTCCTAAAAAACATATATGATTTGAATGAAATTTACTTGTTGTCACATGTACTCTGCACATGTCATCTAAACTTTATGGAAATCTTTGACATATTGGTAAGAATATCTCAATTAATATTAATTATGGTGAATTGTGTTGGAAACAACCATTTGAGAATCATAGTACTTATTGTAAGAGCTTTCTATAATGTGCAATCTCAATGTTTATTTAATGAAGTTGATTAATCAAATGAAGTCATGAGCATACTAAGATGAATGAAATGATAGTTACAAAAATCATCATTGAGGTTTCACTATTACAAAAAAGGGCTTTTACAAAAGTCAATTAACAACGGTTGTAAATAACCGTTGTAAAAGAGCAGTGCGGCGAAATTCATGTAATTAGTCTAGAATGACAACGGTTAGTATTATAACCGCTCTAAATGTACGTAGTAAAATATATTACTGATATACCACAACGGTTTGTTTAAAATCGTTGTCGATAGATGTAGTAAAATATATTAGTTTAATTAATTGAAATAAATTTATTTAGAATTAATATTAATCAAAATAAAATTACCAAAACAGGCAATTTATTAGATGGACCCAGGTGCACCTTGAAAGGTGCACCCATTCTTCACATATAAAATGAATCTCCACAATCGCACGCGCTTTTTAGTTTATTTTTCGGCATTCCTTTTCTAACCACACGCGCTTCACATACAACTCCGTCGCAAAAATCTCGAGCGATTTCATATGAAGAATAATCGATCACCGCTGATCCCTTTCGGATTTAACAACAACGGAAATGTTCATTGATTTTAACAGTACTGATGATCCCACCCATCGATTTTAACAGCCTGTCCCTGTCGAGTATTTCTTCTATTTTCATCAACGTCAAATTACCGCCGAAACAATCTCTGTTCCACCTCCACCAAACAAAGCTATTTTCAATTCCAATGGACGTGAATCTATTAGAGGTTCCAATAGACGTGAATCGGTTCGAGGGTAAGTTATTTTTTGAAGTTGATTTATTTTTGTATTCAATTAGGTTTACGCTATTTCAATTTTTGTTGCTGCAACTTTTCCGATTTGTGTCTCTCCTACAAATATTCCATTTCCTGGTGCGAGTTCGAGCACTCATGACAATATTTCTATTACATGTTTATAATTTCTCCTTTTACGATTCATGGAAGGGAATATGTGTTGATATGTGAGTCTGTATGTGACGATATGTGAGCCTGTATTTGATGATATGATATGTGAGCAAAAATATGTGAGACTGTATTTGATGATATTTTGAGCAATAATATGTGATGGTATATGGAAACAATATAGGATGGTATGTGGAAGTAGAATGTGATGATATGTGAGATCTGCATGCTATGATATACGAGCAATAATATTATTGATGATATGTCAAAACAATATATATTGATATGTGAAATCATAATGTGATGATATGTGTAGTTAGATGTGATGATATGCGAAATCTGAATGTGATGTTATACGAGTAATAATCTGTACTACGTAGTTTCTAAAAGTGATGATATTTGAATGTAATATATTATGATATGTCTTAGTAATATGTGATGATATGTTGTATTAATATGTGATTAATATTTGTATTAATCATATATTTTTGGTTTGTTTTATGTAGTGAATTCTATTATTGGTGACAGTCAATCACTTGAGAGAGCAATGCGGGATGATGATTTGGTTGGGATTATAGTAAATTCTCTTGATGAGGCTTATAATTTGTACAATGATCATGCGTATAGGGTTGGGTTTAGTGTTAGGAAGGGGAAGGATAGGAACAGGGTTGATGGCTCACTTTCAATAAAAATATTTCTTTGTTCTAAGGCTTGTCAGAAATAAGTTTCCAAAAAAAGGTAGGTCTTATGCAAAATTTGATGTTAGAACAGGTTGTCCTTCTTTTATTCGTTTTGATGTTGATCGTAGTGGTTTGTGGGTTGTTACTACACATAAAAATGAGCACAACCATACATTATGCCTACCTACTTCTAGTCATCTTCTTCCATCTCATAGGCAAATCTGTCCGACTCAAATTGCTTACCTTAAAGAGTTAAAAAAAGTGGTATTGGTGTGGCTGATGGTGTACGGGTTTTGAAAAATCAGTCTGGTGGTTCACCTTTTTTAGGGTTTAGCACTAGAGATATATATAATGCGTTAAGTAAATCGAACATATTTGATGGTATTGATTCCAACACATTAATTCAATTTTTTAAAAAATAGGCAAGTTAACTAGAAGGACTTTTTCTTAGATTTTGAGGTGGATAGTGATTGTAGACTGTGTAGTTTTTTTTGGAGAGATGGTTGTATGCGGAATGATTACGAATTATTTGGTGATTTTTTGGTGAATGATACTCGTATTGCACTACCAAATATGATATGATTTGTGGTCCATTTTTCGGTATGAACCATCATGGTAAGAATGTGATGTTTGGGTGCGGGTTTTTAATGAATGAGAGAATCGAGTTATTTAAGTGGTTTTTTGGTTCCTTTTTGAGATCCATGGGCGGTAAGCACCCTACTACAATTATGACCGACCAATCTGCTGCCATGGCTGCTGCTATTTCCAAGATTTTCCCAATATCACGACATTGACTCTGTGTATAACATATTGGGGAAAACTCGAAGACAATCAATATGTCTCTAAGAAGTCAAAAAGGATTTATAGACCTTTTCAACTATTTGCTCAAGTATGTGGAAACAGAAGATGAATTCCAGTTCTACTGGGAAAAGTAAGTAATTTTTTATGCTTTAATTTATGTGTTAATTCTTGTTGATACTATATTACAGCAATATGTGATGATATTTGGACTTATTATGTGAGGATATGTAGCTAAAATATGTGATGATATATTATAGCAATATGCTAAAACAAATTCAGGTTTTATGGTTTGCATTTTGCTAATGATATGCGGAAGTAACGTGTGATGATATGTGTCAGCGATAAGTGATGATAAGTGTCAGTGATGTGTGATGATATGTATATGTGTGAGTAATTTGTGATGATATCTGAAATACAATCTGGGTTTAGGGTTTTTATTTTTTGCTAATGATATGTGGAAGTAAAGTGTGATGATATGCATCAGTGTTGTGTGATGAAGTGTGTCAGTAATGTGTGATGATATCTGAAACACATTCAGGTTTTTAGGGTTTACTTTTTTCTAATGATATTTTTGGTGTAAAGTGTGATGATATGTATCAGTTTTGTGGGATGAAATGTGTTAGTAATGTGTGTTGATATCTGAAACACATTCAGGTTTTTAGGGTTTGCTTTTTCGCTAATGATATTTTGGTGTAAGTGTGATGATATGTGTCAGTTGTGTATGATGATATGTTTCAGTAATGCGTGATTTTATATGTTTTTTAGGATGGTTACAGATTATGGATGTCAGGATAATTCTTGGTTACTAAGACTTTATAATATAAGAGCAAAATGGTGTCCTGCCTTTAACAAGGATTGGTTTTCAGGTGGCATTTTATCTTCTCAAAGAAGTGAGAGCACAAATCATGCGCTTACAAGGAAATTATAAAAGACGGATGGGCTTTGTGATTTCTACAACATGTTCATCGGAGTTGTGTCTGAATGGAGGAGTAAATAGAACGGTGAAGATGTACGTTGCATGCTAGGTACACCATCTATGGCCTTAAAAGATGTTAAGTTAGTTTTACATGCTACAAATGTGTATACAATTGAAGCTTTCTCTTTATTTGAAGATCGGTTTATGAAATGTGCTGCATATCATCATTCTTTTTTTTTTCTATAGAAGGGTCTATTATGACATATCATGTGTGGGTTGGGTGTAGGGATGTGATAAAACATGCTTTAATTTTCAATGTTGAAGATTTGTCAATATTTTACACATGTAAGTTGTTTTTGAGGTCGGTATTTTGTGCTATCATTGTTTGCGTATAATGAATATACATTGTGTGTGTGCTATTCCCGAGAGATATCTTATGAAAAGGTGGTGTAAAGATATTGTTAGTGAGTGGGTTTTAGATGATGTTCCTGCTGTTGATTCCTCGAGAAAATCTATGGCGGGCTCATTATGGAGGACTCAAATGAATAGAAAGTTTCAGAAGCTGGTTTTAGCAAGTATAGATAATATTGTAGCTCGTTTGAAGTGTGAAGAAGCTTTCGAAATTGCTAAATGTAGTGTTATACTTGAAGTCGGCCCCATTTACTTTGATGATTGCGTTGATCCTCTGTTGAGTGGTGTTGTTCAAAATCCTCAAAGTAGTCGTGAGAAAGGTAAGCGGAACAATAGGGAGAAGAGTGTACTTGAGAAGAAGCGTAACCAAGCAAAAGGAAAAAGAAATCGAGCACAAATTGCCGAGTCACAAACTAAGAAGGTCGTAGAAGGTCTACAGGTATTTTCTTCACTTTTTCTGTAATTTATATATTTTATGTAATACATAGATTTTGTTTTGAAGATTCTTGTGATATTGGACAAATTATGTTACATAAGCATGTTTTTGAATTGTGTACTTTTTTTTCAGGATGATATTGCTACATTTGCCGGAAACGGTTATATTGTGCATCCGAGTATTGGTCCAACATCGAGTTCGAATTTCATAGTTGTTAGTCCGATTACGAGTTCAAAGCTTCAACCATTACTACATTCTTTGGAGTTGTAATTCTTTTAGTTTAAAGTTAACTGATAGTTAGTGTTTTTTCGATATATGACAATAAAGATATATATAATTTTAATTTGTCAGATTGTATTTTTATTATTTTTGGATATATGTTTTAAATTCAATTTTTTTTACTGGTGTGGTGTGTATGTGTTAGTTTTGCATTTTGTGCAATGATATTTCAAAGTTATACGTAATGATATGTGAATATTATATTTGATGATATGCTTTTGTTTAAATGCAATATTATTATATTCTTGTTAGAATTTATTTTGAACATTCTTTTCTTGTATTGCTTAGTATATTCATTTTTTACTGTTGAATGTGGTAGCAATATGTAATGATATATGATAGTTAATATTGTATATAAACAAAATAGAAATACAACAAGGTTCACTTTTCCCGATTATTAGTGGTATAAAATAATATTGAAACATGATCACTACTACAGAAAACCCCCAACAGCATCGGTTGGTTTTGCTAAGAGGCATCGGTTCTACAACCGATGCATATTAGATCAATGCCTATAGTCTGTACTATAGGCATCGGTTTTACAACCGATGCTAATAATATAAATATGCATCGGTTGTTTGAACAGAACCGATGCCTGTAGTCATCAAAAGCCGATGTCTTTTGTCCATATACCGTCACTATAAGTATCGGTTATCGTAGAACAACCGATGCCTATAGTTGCAGTATAGGCGTCGGTTTCACTGTAAACCGATGCCTAATTTTCACTAGACGCATCGGTTCTTTACAAATCAACTGATGCCTATAGTGTAGCTATAGGCATCAATTTTATTCTACAACCGATGCCTAATGTCCTCTAAGGCATCGGTTATTAGAAAACAACCGATGTCTGAAGGTGAAATATAGGCATCGGTTGTTTAATACAAACCGATGCCTATAAGTACACTATAGGAATCGGTTTTTGTTCTATAAAAACCGATACCTAATGCTCTATAAAAACCAATGCCTAATGTACTCTGAAGGCGTCGGTTGTTAACAAACAACCGATGCTTATAGTTTACCTTTAGGGATCGGCTTTTACCTTCAACCGATGTTTAATGTCTACGTATATGCATCGGTTTTTTGAAAGCACCGATGCCTCTTGGTGAGATTTAGGCATCGGTTTGTATCTCACAACCGATGCGTACCTGTTAACTATATGCATCGGTTTCTTGTCTACATAACCGATTCGTATAGTGTACCTATAGGCATCGGTCGTTGTTGAGTAACCGATATCGATTTTTTACGTATATGCATCCATTTTGTTGTCAAGAACCGATGTATATAACAATGTTAAAAATAGATGCCTAAATCTGATTATATGCATCGGTTTGCTCAAATCGATGCACAGATTTTTTGATAATTTTCAAAATTTCAAAAATTTTATTTTAAAACCTGTCTTGAAAATTGATAATTACCATTTGCAAAAGATTAATTTAATTAAAAAAAAGCATTCTATTCAAATAAATAATTCAAATGCAGAAATTCCCATCCTATCTAATAAACACTACTACAAAACTGGCTTTTCACGTCGGTTATTTTCACCATTTCACGTCGGTTTTTCAACCGACGTCTTAGCCACCGACGTGGAAAGTCACGTCGTTTTCTGAAAACCGACGTGGAATGTCATGTCGGTTTTCAGAAAACCGACGTGGACTGTCACGTCGGTCTTCAGAAAACCGACGTGGAATGTCCCTTGTTTACGTCGGTTTCTTAAAAACTGACGTGACTTTCCACGTCGGTGGTTTAGACGTCGGTTTCAAAACTGACGTTGATTGGGCAAAAAAACCGACGTAAAACTTCTTTACATTGGTTTAAATATGTCAAAACTGATGTTGTTTAACATCAATTTTTTTGGTTTTTGTGGTTCCTGTTTATTTAAAAATAAATTCTAAATGCTGAAAATAAATTACATGAATCTCAATTTCACATCGAAACAACCATTATCGTCAATATGTTCTAAAAGTCGAATACATCAAACAACCAACATCGTCAATATGTTCTAAAAGTCGAATGCAACGCGACACAATCTATAGAGTCTAATTCATAGTTCGAATTTCCCATACCAAATCAAAGTGAACTCATAAATGCACATATTCTAGAACCATGAGTATATAATTAAAACCTTACACAAGATTCATTTATTTTGAATTTCAAGACAATATCTCGGCCATTGAGCTTGAACTTCTTCGATACTCTCTTGAGGGAAATGAGTCGCTATCACCAAATATCTGCCAATTAATTACATAATATTTTTAACATATCAAAAAATAATTAAACCAAGTATATTTGCTAATAAGTAGAAAGAAAGGGAAATCATCATCTCGATTTTAACCTAACAAAGCATATAGTCGTGACCGAACGTTCGCACACGACTAGGTTCGTTGTATTCGACTTGCATACATATAGTACCCCATTTTCTTATATTGTAAATCAAAAATCTAGTCCAACCTAAATAACTTTAATAATACACAAGTTAACCTGAAATAATTGATTTTTTTTTAATATCAGGTTGATATAATTTTAAAGTTGAAAGTTCACATACACAGGACACAATACAGACTAACAACATTATCCATGTAAATAGAGAAGTTCAGATTTTTTTAAATATACAAGTTATTTCAAGAATAACTCCAATGAGAGCAAAAAAAAAAAAAAAAAAGGCCGGGTTCAATTTGATACAGACAAAAATTTTGTTTTGCACTTTTTGGTCCCATTAGAAGTTCTTTTTTGCACTTTTGGACAAAAATAAGATTTCTCTCATTATTATTATTTATTTATTTATTTTTGAACTTTTGGGACTAGAAATGCAACAATTGAT
>BMAC01000567.1:805457-843839 GCA_014905375.1 Phtheirospermum japonicum | reverse complement strand
ATCAATTGTTGCATTTCTAGTCCCAAAAGTTCAAAAATAAATAAATAATATAATAATAATGAGAGAAATCTTATTTTTGGTCCAAAAGTGCAAAAAAGAACTTCAAATGGGACCAAAAAGTGCAAAACAAAATTTTTGTCTGTATCAAATTGAACCCGGCCTTTTTTTTTTTTTTTTTTGCTCTCATTGGAGTTATTCTTGAAATAACTTGTATATTTAAAAAAAATCTGAACTTCTCTATTTACATGGATAATGTTGTTAGTCTGTATTGTGTCCCTGTGTATGTGAACTTTCAACTTTAAAATTATATCAACCTGATATTAAAAAAAATCAATTATTTCAGGTTAACTTGTGTATTATTAAAGTTATTTAGGTTGGACTAGATTTTGATTTACAATATAAGAAAATGGGGTACTATATGTATGCAAGTCGAATACAACGAACCTAGTCGTGTGCGAACGTTCGGTCACGACTATATGCTTTGTTAGGTTAAAATCGAGATGATGATTTCCCTTTCTTTCTACTTATTAGCAAATATACTTGGTTTAATTATTTTTTGATATGTTAAAAATATTATGTAATTAATTGGCAGATATTTGGTGATAGCGACTCATTTCCTCAAGAGAGTATCGAAGAAGTTCAAGCTCAATGGCCGAGATATTGTCTTGAAATTCAAAATAAATGAATCTTGTGTAAGGTTTTAATTATATACTCATGGTTCTAGAATATGTGCATTTATGAGTTCACTTTGATTTGGTATGGGAAATTCGAACTATGAATTAGACTCTATAGATTGTGTCGCGTTGCATTCGACTTTTAGAACATATTGACGATGTTGGTTGTTTGATGTATTCGACTTTTAGAACATATATGACGATAATGGTTGTTCGATGTGAAATTGAGATTCATGTAATTTATTTTCAGCATTTAGAATTTATTTTTAAATAAACAGGAACCACAAAAACCAAAAAATTGATGTTAAACAACATCAGTTTTGACATATTTAAACCAATGTAAAGAAGTTTTACGTCGGTTTTTTTGCCCAATCAACGTCAGTTTTGAAACCGACGTCTAAACCACCGACGTGGAAAGTCACGATCAATTGTTGCATTTCTAGTCCCAAAAGTTCAAAAATAAATAAATAAATAATAATAATGAGAGAAATCTTATTTTTGTCCAAAAGTGCAAAAAAGAACTTCTAATGGGACCAAAAAGTGCAAAACAAAATTTTTGTCTGTATCAAATTGAACCCGGCCTTTTTTTTTTTTTTTTTTGCTCTCATTGGAGTTATTCTTGAAATAACTTGTATATTTAAAAAAATCTGAACTTCTCTATTTACATGGATAATGTTGTTAGTCTGTATTGTGTCCTGTGTATGTGAACTTTCAACTTTAAAATTATATCAACCTGATATTAAAAAAAAATCAATTATTTCAGGTTAACTTGTGTATTATTAAAGTTATTTAGGTTGGACTAGATTTTTGATTTACAATATAAGAAAATGGGGTACTATATGTATGCAAGTCGAATACAACGAACCTAGTCGTGTGCGAACGTTCGGTCACGACTATATGCTTTGTTAGGTTAAAATCGAGATGATGATTTCCCTTTCTTTCTACTTATTAGCAAATATACTTGGTTTAATTATTTTTTGATATGTTAAAAATATTATGTAATTAATTGGCAGATATTTGGTGATAGCGACTCATTTCCCTCAAGAGAGTATCGAAGAAGTTCAAGCTCAATGGCCGAGATATTGTCTTGAAATTCAAAATAAATGAATCTTGTGTAAGGTTTTAATTATATACTCATGGTTCTAGAATATGTGCATTTATGAGTTCACTTTGATTTGGTATGGGAAATTCGAACTATGAATTAGACTCTATAGATTGTGTCGCGTTGCATTCGACTTTTAGAACATATTGACGATGTTGGTTGTTTGATGTATTCGACTTTTAGAACATATTGACGATAATGGTTGTTTCGATGTGAAATTGAGATTCATGTAATTTATTTTCAGCATTTAGAATTTATTTTTAAATAAACAGGAACCACAAAAACCAAAAAAATTGATGTTAAACAACATCAGTTTTGACATATTTAAACCAATGTAAAGAAGTTTTACGTCGGTTTTTTTGCCCAATCAACGTCAGTTTTGAAACCGACGTCTAAACCACCGACGTGGAAAGTCACGATATTACTAAACAGAAGAAAAATATTTCCTGAGAAAAAAAAAACTCTTTTGTTCCTTTTTTTTTGTGTGTGTGTGTGTGTATTTTCATGTACATACCTGTAATGCTTTAAAAGGCAAAGCTTTTGATAAAACTTGATAAACACGACCTTCAATGTTCCTTCAGCTTCTTTCAACTCTTCTTTGTTATAACTCAAACATTTTTTGGCCGGGTCTTTGAAAACACTTTTAATAGTCGAAATCAGATTGTCTTCACCCATTGACTCCATGTAAGAACCGGGCCGGGCTCTGCCCCTTGCACACCTTTCCTACCTAAATAAAAAATAATAATTAAAGAAATAAAGGATAATAATCACTTTTAGTTTTACTTTTGTCTTCGCCTGATCCAAAAACCTAGAAGAAAAATCTAAAGCCAAATGCTTTTAAGATATTAATAAAATAACATTGAGCAGGAAACAAAAAAGAATAGGCAACTATATATAGATTATAGACTATAGAGAGATTGGGGAGATTAGAAGCAATTAGAAAAAAAAAATAATAGGGAGAATTAAAACAGAATTTTTGAGTTACAAGATGTGTTGATCTGCATGGCGCCTCGATTAAGCTTATCGAGCCACAGTGGGAAATCCTTGCCTGCATATACATATTTTTTAAAAATTAAAATCCAGACGTTTTCATAATTTTAAATAACCTCTGGGCTTTCTTGTAATTAGTTGAAACCTCGAGCCTCTTTTAGTAATTAGCCCTCAGTAACTAGACCAAATGTTAAGCTGTGAATATGGCCGCGCCGACCTATCCCAAGCCCATCGGACCAAACAAAAAAATCGGGCCGGAATGTGCCAAATCTTCCGAGCAGGGTTTTCATGGGCCTGGCCAGCCCAGAAATTGTTAGGTTAGCAAGCAACTTTACGTGTGTCTTTCCAACTAACRGCATGTGTAAACTATAAACTAAGATTATGACCATCATTGATGAAATGTTTGGATCGATGTCTGCTTAAACAAATTCTATTTGATTACCTTCTTGATGAGATCTTTMTCTAGTTCGTCCTCAGTGAGAAGCATATCAGCACTCGGGTTGTGGTAGAACATGAACTCTTGCTCCCCATCGGCTCTGAAGGTAACAAAGGCCAATGCGTTCCTTGCATTCACATTGAAACGCATTCCACATCTTTCGACTTTGTTTTCCTTCAGAATTTCAGCCAACATGTGCCCAAACTCATCATCACCAACCTAAACCAACACAAGTGTTTTCAAATAAACTTAAAAAATAAAAATAAATAAATTGATATTAAAAGGGAAAAACACAAACTCGGTTATACTTCGAAATTACAAATACCCATCAAATATGTTTTTTATTTCATCGAAGAATGTAATTTTTTAAACAAACACAATTATGAAGGGTGTATTTGTATTTTTTTTAATTTAACCTTGCCAATAAAAGTAGAGGAGCCTCCTAATCTTGCTATTTCCACAACAACATTAGCAGGAGTACCACCTGGCACTTTCTTAAAACAAGGTGATTCCCTTTTCTTTGGTCTGATAGCACAGCTACGAATATCATTGGTCTTAACATACCGCAAAGCATCTCATTTAGAACGAAATACGTAACCACTGACTGGATCTGTATAATACTGCAGAAATTTATCAAACCATTCAGGATGAGATGATGTTCAACTAGGAAACTTGTTCATACTATGTATAAACAACATGCAAAAAGGCTAAATTGGCAACTTTAGTCCTTTAACTTTTTGATGAAGCACTATCGATCCTTGACCATTTTGCCCTTAGTAAATATAGTAATTTTGGTTTCTTTCTTTTTTTTTTTGGATATTTGGTATTTAAGGACATTTTGCAATCATTTGGGACCAAAATTGCATTGAAATGAAACTTACAATACAAAATTGCAAAAATTTAAAACTTACAGGACCAAAATTGCTAGAAATTAATAGTCACGGACCAGTTTTGCAATTAAGTGACGACGGACAAGAAATGATTAYAWTGTAATGCAATACGGAACAATCAAATGATAAAAGGAATAATTACRGGATCTCTTCTAGTCTTAATCCCACATTTACTTGTTACGATTTCTTTTATCCAGCCTGGAGGCAGGTCATCATCTGCAGAGCTTACAACGGCAACCTATAAAACCTCGAAAGGTCAGAAGCTAAATTMTGAAAGATGGGTTTTATCAGATTTAGAATTTGTTTTGAGCTCATCGAAGCACAAACCGGTTTATAAGAGGTGCCCTTCTTTTTCTCTCCAGAAATAGCGCCAATATTTTTCATGGATAGGTGTGGAGATGGATCGTCAAGCTGAAAAAAGAAACATAAAAAAGGTATAAAAAAAGGAAAAGAAAAAAAAAGAAAATTCCAAAAATTGAGTTTTGAGCTCATTAAAACACAAACCACCTTAACAGAGTTGTCCTTTTTTACTTCTTCTGAAGTGCCACCTATATTTGTCATAGATATGCATACTGGAGATGGTTCGTCCACCTTATCAGGCTGATAAGTAAACATCCAACAAAAAAATAGTAAAATTACTAAAATACATGATATTTCTGAGAATAGAGTTATGGGTTCATCAAATCAAAAGCACAAACCATCTTAATAAAGTTATCCTTGTTTTCTTCTTCCAGAATGCCACCTATATTTGTCATGGATAGGCATTTTGGAGATGGTTCGTCCAACTTATCAAGCTGAAAAATAAACACCCAACAAAAAAAAAATGAAATAAAATAAAGTAAAAATGGTAAAATACATGATATTTCTGAGAACTGAGTTATGAGCTCATCGAATCAAAAGCACAAACCGTCTTAATAGAGTTGTCCTTGTTTTCTTCTTCCGGAATGTCACCTGTATTTGTCATGGGTAGGCATTTTGGAGAAGCTTCGTCCACCTTATCAAGCTGTAAAAATAAATATCCAACAAAGTAAAATACATGATATTTCTGAAAATTGAGTTTGGAGCTCATCAAAGAACAAACCGTATGGAAAGAGTTGCCCTTAGTTTTCTCTACAGGAGTGCCACCTGTATTTGTCATGGACAGGCATTGCGGAAACATATGTGGTGATTGTTCAACAACATTCTCACTCTGAAAAGATAAACACCCAAAGAGAAAAGAAAAGAAAAATGCATGACATTCTGAGAATCAATGCTAAGGAATAATTATCAAAGGAATTACAAATAAATTTAAATGAAGCATTTATCTGGTCTCTATATTTCAAGTAAACTTTAAAATTTAACCTAATGTGTCACACGTTCATCTCTTATGTCCAGTAGATATAACTAAACTTCCTTAAACACACACACACAAAAAAGGAAAGTAAATTAATTAACTTTAGGAAGCATTGAAATTATAAAATGATACAGATGGTTCACTGTTCATCCATTGATTCACCATATATAATTATATTGTTATTTTAATTATGGACAAGAATTACATAATGATTATATATAATCATTGTACATGCTTGGGCTCAAACATTAACCGTTATAAAGTTTAACTATTCACTCTATAATGTTTATAATTGTTGTCATTAGGATTATGTATTTTTTCAAATAATAATAACAAACAATAGTAATGAGACAATTAGTGCGTACTTTAGTTTGTACAGTCACGGTGTTAACACGATCTTCAGTACCCAAATATTGAGTCACAGACGCCCTCGAATAAAATCTCTTTCCAGATGACGCCTCAGTATATACCTGCATGCATATAGAAATCGCACACAAACTAAATAAGATTAATTTGTGTTTTAAAGATTTCTTAGGAAGTACAAAAACCACACAGCACAATAATATTCCATATTCTCTAAGCCACTTGGATAGAAATTAAACCTGTAAAATTTGGAGAAGAAAAAGAAAAAAAGAAAGAAAGAAAGAAACTTTGTAAATTACAAACCTTGTATACTGATCCCCTGCGTGAGCCACTGTTTCGTGTTCTTTCCTCCGTCGTCCATCCATCAGGCGCAACCAGTCTGGAGAATCATTTTGTTTTATCTGATTCCTGTGAGTTGTAAGATATAATCAAATTTAAAGGTGGAAAAAAAAAACATGAAGCAAGGAAATACACATAGGATTATTTAGTCTGAAAACTCACAGCATCCACTTTGCTACCAGATGAGAGCGCATTGTCATCACCATTTGGGGTTTGTGGTGTAGCAAGGGGACCGTTGTCTGATGTGGCACAACTTAAGACATCTTTCTTGGAAAAATATTTTGCACCCGTTGTGACATTGTAATAGTACTGTAAAAATAAAAAATACACGTTGTGATTATTCCATTTACTTGTCACAGACAGATAAAATGCTCTTTTTGTCACTGTTGCCATGTCGAGATATCAAACAAGCAACTCGCCACATTTTATAATATTAATGACTCAGTTAAAATATAATATTGCTAGTTCACAGTTTAGAACCACACCTCTGGATGAGAAGTTAAAAAATAAAAAATATAGAATAGAGATATTATATCAGATAATACATTGGTGTGGTTCAATAGAAATCTAGGTAAATTTTGACATCTCTCATAATCTTTCTTTATTCTTTTCGAGTACAGGGATTAGAAAACAGGGCCACAAGTAAACAAATTAACAGAGCTTCAATAGAAACAATCAAAAGAGTGATTTAACGTCTAATAGTCACTCGACTTTCATACAGTTCTGATATGCTCGTAAAAAATGAGAATCTAGAAAAATGATTCCTAAGGGCACAATGAAAGTTAAAGTAAGGATACACCACCTAAAATGGGACTAAGGATGAGTAACGCAATTATATTAAAAACACCTGAATCAGAGAATTTTGATTATTAAAGTGCCGCCAACATTGCATCCCACGTGTCGCACAAGAATTTGCCTTAACTTAATTTGTCACAAACTCCGTATACTTGTTCTTACCTTAAAAGTCTAACCCGGTTCTTCAATAGCAATATAACAGTTACCTACCATCTTACCACAAACTTCCAATGCGACACGTGTTTATATACCAAGTGGATGATACAAAAACCATTAGCACAAATCATACCAATTATTCATGCTATGTTACTATAAGCACCAATTTCCCTTTAAACTCCTGCTCGTAAGCATGGTTATCGAACAATACGATTCTTAGAACAACAAATATGGTTAATCAAAAATTAAGAAAACACAGTAGCTTTAGAAATGTACACTAAGAACATTAACTCAAGGAAACCAAATTCGGTGTATATCAAAGTACATAACCAAATCAGATTTCATCCTCATCATTCAACAACATCAAATAGGGAAGAAAAAAAAATCATCCAACAGATACCACTAAAAATTTAAACCAAAAATTAGAGGAAGAAAAAAACTAATAAAAAATTCACCTCAAATCCCTACACGACACTGTGGTGGCACGCCGGTTAATTCCACGGATCTTCCATTGCTCTGAATTGAGACTATCAAATCGCCGCAAAACACCCGCAGAAACCTTCTCCTAGTCCTCCACGCCGGGGCCTCAAACCTAACCCTAGAAAGCATCCTCAAATTGAAATCAACATTTTCGGTCTTCCCCTGTCGCCGTTAATCCCATCAACCACCGACCTATCCACGAAGCTCCCCGCCGCSGKGAATTTTGCCYTCAGGGTGGTCTCGTTCTTRGTGTCKTACGAGAACGYRGGCACCYTCGTCTCCGACAGTGAACCGAACTTGTAGAAGAGCACGGCCTCGATGAGATCATATACGAGCGACATCTTCTTGTTAGGGTTTCGCGCGGCTGGAGCCATGAGAAATGGTAGAGAGATGAAAAGAATTAGGGCTTTTGAAAACAAAACAATTACTTACAATGTGGATAAGAAAATGACGGGTCGTATGTTTCGAATAAATTTTGGCAGCTAATTATATTTATTTTATTTATGGTATTTTTAACATTTTTTAATATAATTTTTCACGTCGGTTTTTAAAATAACTAACCTGGATTCTTACTTATCACGTCGGTTTTTTAAAAAATCGACGTAAAAAACATTTCACGTCGGTTTTTGAATAACCGACGTGGATGGGCCGACGTGAATTCTCTTTTTTGTAGTAGTGAAAACACAAGTTGAACTAATTATTTTCATCTCACAAGTATAGCAAACAAACCCAACCTCATAGAATCATGTTCAACAGCACAAAGCTCGTAAATAAAAAGCATCTCATTTCCTTCCAAAATCCCAAGAGCCTTTCCTCCATTCTTGTGTTGAAGTTTGGCTCCGAACAACACCTCGTTCTTGAATTCCAACTCTGAATCCATAGACAACCTCTTTTCTGCTATTTGTCTGCCACTCCATGTTGTTCCCTGTGAATGCATAAGAGTCACATTATTAAGTAAGAAAAATCCAGAGGAAAATCCACCGACGTCCTCAGAATGTTCTGCACCAAGTTACAAAATAAATTACTTTATAACTAAGAAAATGTAATTAAAACTTTGAAATATATACCGAGTAATGTTTTCTGCCCATATCTCATGAACTTCGTCGAGTGTTTCTTGCTCGTATGGTTCAAATCCAAATGAGTCCTACACAATCCGATTCAAAAATAATTTGTCATTTTAAAAATTAAGTCTTCAGTAAATTTTTACTACTTAAAAAAATGAGTTTACACGTACCTTGTCTAATGAAGAATCGACAATGACCCGTATGCAAATGTCATACATATATTTCATGACATAATATCCACACTCACTGCCTCCTCGTTGTTGATTACACTACAAAAACCATATGAATCGTGATCAATATTCCACTATCAATCGGTGAGTCAAGATGAAATGGGTCGAAGAACTTTACTAACTTGCCTTCTAGGGTAACCGATAAATATACTATTTTATTGTTAATACCATAAAAAATTACTTACCGGCAGATTATTCCACACCATGTTTCTTCCTCTTCTTCCTTTTGTTGACATGTAGGTCCGAACTGCCTTGCAAATAGTAATCATTGCACACAAGCAGATAATTAGCACGCCAAGTATTAGTGTGAATAAACAATAAGAAATTATTACCTATATATTAAACATTTACAGTTTTAAAACCAAAAAATGAGCGGATGAACCACCCAATCTTATATTACATCCAATGAAAAACTTTAAGCGGTTTTATGAGAATAGGCTATAGAAAGAATCGGGTTGTGGAAAATAGCAAAATTACATTAATGCTATGAAACAACTTGCCCACGAGAATTGCCCACAAAAAAGAATTAGTACATTACTTTGACAATAAGAACCTAAAAGTGAATTATTTTTTATGATGTTATTGTAAAAAAGGACAGTAAGTTACCTTTTCAAAAAATAAGAGACAAAAATATAGGGGGAAAATTTACGTACGTATTATAATGTGTCTTGATATCCAAGTCCCTCTTGTCTCCCTTTGGATCTAAAATAGAAACCTGATTCTTCCCGGGACATATCAGTAGTAGCACCCAGTGGTCACTACACATTTTCATAAGCACAAAGATTAATTATCTTTATAAAGTATCAATTGTAGTAAAGGAAATGATAACAAGAAATAGTAATTTACACGTCTAGGTATGGTGCTAGAATGAATGTCCTGCTAAACATTTCACCGAAGGCATAACTTATGTACGTCGTCACAACAGTTGGGTCATTTAATATACTTTTCTTGCAGATCTTTGCTGGACAAAGAAATCCGATAGCACCGGGCTCAGCTAACCCAAGAAGACACCTGTAAATCATTAGTAGATTCATAGATTAATAAATTTAAGCTAAATATTGAACTAATTGATAAGAAAAAAGAAAGCTTGTACCGCGCAAAGACTTGCACAACAGCAACACTGATCCACCCCGTTCTGAACAGGCTCCGAATATCATCAATTGACACGTGAATTTTCGTCTCTCTTTTGTCATGGAAGACGGTTTTCTCTAGGTCCATAGAGACGTGGTCCATGTGCACGGGCATCGATAGGATCAGGTTGTGTAGCTATGTTCAATTAGGTCCCAAAGTCTCCAAGACTACGTCATCAATAAGAGGTGGCCTTGGTTTTTTTGAAGATTGCTCACCACTTGTCTCCATGAGACTTGTTCTCTGTTTCTTTGGACATGGCCTTGTAAGTTCCTGTACAGTTGGCCATGATTGAGCATACTAAAAATAAATAAATAATTGGTAAAATTAAAACATATTTTATTACCTCTCTTACCTGAACCAAACTGACCGGCCACTGTAAAAAGCTGCCTAACGTTTCACCCACGTGCACCATTTCTGGATGAGCCATCGCCGGTAGAGGAAGTTGTGCTGCACCCTCAACAATTTGATCTACTGAGACCTTGACATGACCGGGTGTCAACTTCTGGTGATGCACGATCATGTCCTCGTCGGTTGGGTAAACCATCTCGTATGCAACAATTTTTATGTCCCCCAGAATGGACAGGGCCAGGCGGCACTCGGTCGGACTCTATTACTCAAAGTAGACTAAAGTTAATGGTCTGAATAAAAATGATTATAGTCTGATAATGAATACAAATTAAAACGTGATGATAGCGAGTTCGGGTTTTATAGGTTATATCGTAATGGCCTGAGTACATGCAGGTATTGACAATGCAAAAATGCAAAAATCCCCTGACCGTAACGGCCTAAGTATATTATATAACAAGCCTAATTTGTACAAGCCCCTTTAGTCTTGAATTCACATTCTGGATACAGGTAAATATATGTTTTAATTATGAAAGTTTGTTTCTGTAAATAATACGATGCAATGCCATTAAGAGGCAATAATTAGAACTAACTACTCTATAATGAAAGGAAGAGCAAAAAATGAAACTTGATATTGTCTAATACATGAATAGTGAAAAGACGACTCTGAAAAGGATAATGCATAATGAATCTTGACTAAGAATTACTTATTTATCAACTGACGCGGGGTGCTTGAATGAGTAGGTTTGTGAAAATACACTACATATTATCTAATTTATACCTCAACCATAGGAAATGGAGTCCCACCAACCGATTGGCAACTATTATGTGGACCTTGCGTCGGCGTGTGGAAGTCAGCCCCCTCATCAACTCTTGATGGCATGTTTTGTTGAATAACTGGAGTCTTCAGACCTTGGTTATTCACTTGCTCATACAACCGGTTGAATTGAGCTTGTAGAGCATCAAACTTGCCCTGCATCCACTCTGTGATTTCTTGTGTCAGAGCCGCCCTCACTTCGTCCACTGACACCATTCCACTCTGTCTCCTGCTTGTCTGACTCGATCGGCCAAAAATAAACCTCATGGGCACGTGGATACCAACACCTCGCACCCGACCCGGGTGCTCCTTCTTCCCTAGGGAAGCATTCAATATGTCATCGTGCCTCTGCAGTACAAACGTCCCTTCGCTGACTTCTCGAGCCTTCTCAACCTGTTTCAAGAATTGATAAAAATCATTTAATACACTTTACCCATGTCATTAAGTAAAGTACTTCCAAAATTATATATTCTTACAAAAAATATAATTACCATTTTATCAACCACCCCCTTCGTTTGCTCATTCGGGATATCATAACTTCCCTTCCCGTCCTTCTTGATTCTTGCTCGAACCCAATCCAAGCTGTGATCATCCGGAGCTATACTCGAGCTGAGCGAAGCACATGAAGACGATGATGAGAGAGTGTCTGATACAACCCACTTAGCTTTCGCACTAGCATATCTACCGGGTCCTAAAAAGTGCGGATGCTGGTTGTGAGACTTGCTCTCCCGAGCTTTCCTACTCTTTTCCTAGTAAAAGTTTTTTTGGAAAATATTAGATATATATTTCTGCTGATTTTTTTTAAAGGTAATACACTGTAAATGCCTCGAATGCTTAAGACTGATGATCACTAACGAATTTCTCCCACTGATCAGTTGTGATGGAATGATACTACCGGGATGGATGATCATATTTTGGGTGTTTCCTCTTTATGAAGTCACGCACTAGCCGCGACTTGAAAGCGGTCCACATCACTCCCAAAACCTTCAAGAAGTTCTTCTTCTTCTGATCCCCTTCGATATTGAACTCTCTCTGAATAAACAGGAAACAGACATATATTAACACATGTGTTCATTAACAGATGATTTACTATAAAAAGTTGATTATTATATACCTGCAAATCCTCCCAAATCACATCCTTCAGACCACTCTCGACGTGTTTCCACTCGTCGATGTTAATATCTACATGCGTTCGAACTAGAGAACCCAGGTAATTCTTGAAATTGGCAGCATATTTCCCGATGGGTTTATTGTTATCGTCGAAATCGACATGCTTTTGCTCTGAAGGCTTGGATTTCATTTTAATCCATGTCGTCGGGCCTCTACATCTTCGTGTAACAGACTCAGGCTCGTGTTCACCGTGAGTGCTCAATGAATCAGTCAGGACCCTGTGTCTTTAGTTGATAAAATTCTTCAAACATTAGTTGAAAATATAGTTTATACGGCGATGAAAGCTAACACATCAATCGACAACTACTGTGAAGACACCAAATTTTTAAACAGATTACAAGAGTGAAAACAGATACTTGGATGATTCTAGCAGCTACAGACAACTAAGAAGCATATCAACAACTTTTGTGAAGGTACTTACCGCATAACATAGTTCAAGAGGGTTCAAATGGCTTGCGAACAGGATGTCCAAAATACAACAATTATTCATCAAATAAATTGCATCAACCACACATAAATTCATGCATGTGGGTGTGTTAATTAATCAACCATAACTAGATTTAATATGATAATTAAACATGTCATAGACATTGGTTATGGAATGGAATTCAGAGGTCTGGTCTTCAACTGTGTAAATACTGAACAAATACCTAACCAACATGAAAGGTCTGACTTTAAAGGTTTCAGTCCTATCTGAAAGGTCCGACTTGGCAACGGGAAGCGAAAAATGGTTGTGGTAAAAATTCTTAGTTCCGAACCCAATTACCAACTCGGAGAATTTAATTTTCTACAAACATTACCCAAACATGTTAATTAACGAACAAGTACTAAAAACATACACTCTTGCGCAATTTGTAGTAGGCGAGGATGAAACAAGGCGACAGGGAAGCTACGGCGAACAACAGGCGATGGAGAATCGACGGCGAACTGTAGGGTTGAATGAATCGTCCAAACTTTTCCAAAATATGGATTCTGAATATCTGGCGGGTTTTTGGAGTTGGAAAACTGAAAATTTTGGACTGAATTTTAATTCAAAAACCTAGTTTTCGTGTGTTTGGGGGGCAAAATTGGACTTTTCAGAGGCTACGAGACACGCGGGTTCGAATCCCTCGATCGCCCAAAAATTGCCGAGTTTCACGATTATATGCATCGGTTGTACAAAAAGAACCAATGCCCATAAGTGTTATCAGACAACTAAAGTCGGTTGTTAGTAATAACCGATGCATATAATAGTAACTAATTTTTACAAAAAAATCCCGCGTTTCCCCTGAAGCAGACATTTATCATTAAAGCTGATGGACATAAAAAGTCTTTATGGACATAGTCTTGAACAGAAAAAATGGATCTTCCCCAATAAATCTTGATGGACATATTCTTACGCCTCCCTACGAAATCGATAGGCAGGCTCAGATCTTTATCAAAAACATGGTTCAACTTGCTCTCCACCCCACAGTTCATCAAATCTCACCTCGCTCGAAAAACACCCCGCCAAGAATATCTCACCCTCATCACCCCATCTAACACCATTCGCTCCATCAAAATCACAAAAGGCAACATTAGCACCGTTTCAAGAGAGCTCGAGTTTCCAGGTGTGTGCAGATTTGTTTTGGGTTCATGCGATGTGTTACTACTGCTACTCCATCTAACTGGTGGGATGGTTTTGGTGAACCCCATTACTCTGGAGCAGGTGGGACTACCTCCTCCACCTCTGGTTAGGGGTGAGACTACCCATGTCACATGTGGATACGGGTATGATAGTGCTAGAGATGATTATAGGGTGGTTTTACTTTCTTACTGCGATTTGGATTATGATGGCCCATTCGTGCCTAACCGTTGCGATGGTGCATATGTGTACTTTTTGAAAACGGGTGTCTAGAAAAGGCTTAAGACCTCTCCTTATGGTAATTTAGTAATTTGCATCCCCTACGGAAGTTTTTTCAACGGGGCTATCCATTGGCTGCATTATAAGATGAGTGAATTTGGAAAGCTTGAGTTTATAATAATTGCTTTAGATTTGGTTATCGAGGCATATTTCGAAATCACCCCACTTGTTGGTGTCAATGTGGTTAGCGAGTTTCCAACAAATGAAGTTGTGGTTTTGGGGGGATGTCTTTGTTTGGTGGATAAGGAAACCGGTGACCAAAGAACGGATGTTTGGCTTATGAAAGAGTATGGTGTGGCAGGGTCTTGGATGAAACTCAGCATTTATTGTAATGGAGTCTTGTCTCGGTTCACGCATTTGTGTTTTGTTGGAGATGAGGAGGAGGAGGTTGTTTTGATGGCTGGAGCTCGTTTGGTTGTTTATAATGTGAAAGATAGATCATTGAGGTCCTTGGTCGTCGACAATGGGGGTTATGATCAATTTTAAGACAAAGGCTACTTTACGGAGAGCCTCGTTTCGCCTTTCTGCGGTCGCCACGGTAATTTTTATTGGCAATGAAATTAAAACATAATTATATCTTTTGAAAGACTTGTTTGTTCATTTTAGCCTAAATTTGGACTATCACAAAATTAAACTCCCATAAAAGGTATGAAAATTACGAATTCTGGAAATTTAGGGCCAAAAACATAAACATCTAAAATTTTAGGGTGCAATATGAAAATTCCTAATATTGTTTTTAATAAATATACCAGATTTCAGTCTAAGGGTGCTATTTCGACAATCTGCTTAGAAATGGCCTGGAGGCAAACATCTGAGTTCACTGTGGGAAGAGGAAAATACAATTGTGATGATGATGTCGTTTGTCGGACATCATGGACCGACCTCAATCCCGGAAGGAGATATATAAGTTGTCAAAGATTTCATGTAAGAATTTCTTTCCTATTTTTAGATATTAGGGCTAATAACTATTTGGGGGGTTTTGTATAAGATGTTAACATGGGATCTCCAATTCTTAGTTAAAATGACTGTTACCTAAGATTTCTCTGGGTGTGTTGTGCTTTTGCTTCCAATTCTTAGTTAAAATGACTGTTACCTAAGATTTCTCTGGGTGTGTTGTGCTTTTGCTTGAATTTTCTGATAGTCTTCATTTTCCAAGATTTCATTTTCTCGTAGGAGACTGGAGGGTGCAAATTTTTCAAATGGCTTGAGGACCCACTGTGCCCAAGAGCTACTCAAATTATTCCCGGGATTTTAAGACGAGCAAATAAATCAATTAATCGAACACAGGGGATTCGTTAATAAATGCTAGGAGGAGAGAACAAACACAACCAATCTTAGAGGTTATTAAATGCCTGACACATAAATAAAAAGGCTATAAAGTAATTAATTTTTGGCCTCATAACAACCATTACTTCAAAAGATTAAGCATTCACATAGTCCAAACATAAAATAATTCCCCATTACATCTGATTCCATCCCAAACATATCTAAAATTACAATGACAAAACAAAAACTAAAGATGGGAGATCCACGATATGAAGGTCGAAGGTTGAGTCGAGTGGCAAACATAAGTCTTCAAGCATCTCCTGGCAGCCAGTAAGGACAAGGCGACCATCTGATGACCAGCTTGATACATCAACAACCCAACGTTGATCAGCAAACCCTATAATTGTAGCCTTCACCTGATGACCAGTACCTCCTGGGACCACATGCTCAGTCAAGAGGTCCTTTGGAATGGCCTATAAAAAGCTCGCATGATTAGAAGCTGCTAACGTCAAATCAATAATTGGTGGAAAGTGTATTAGTTACAGATAATTTAAGAAATCCTCAACTTACTATTCGTCCACGCTCTAGAACAGTCTTCGATACTGTTACTTTGAAAGAAGGAAAATGAGTGAGCTCAAGGTCAGGATCTTTCACACCTACAAAACGATTGCTTGTAACACCTTTTTCGTCAAAGACTGTTACGCCAAAAATATAAGGCTCATTATTTATGAAGACAATGGAATAGTCCTCTCTAATTTTGTTGTCCTCCACAAAATCGAGCCACTCCCCTTTGAACCGCGCCTACAATAAAAAAGGAACAAAAAAAAATAGAGTATAAATGCAAACTCTCAGTCGTATCTAGTCTGCAGAAATTTAAACAACACATCAAGAATGACATTATTATATACATACGAATAAATAAAATTCATAAATCAGTCGTACCACTGTGTTGAACATAGAAGAACATAAATAACACAAATCCAATAAGGGTACTTAAACACGCAAAGTTGTTCACAACAAACTTGAATTAGTTATGGAGAGGACAAAACTGGTCACCATCTTCACCAAACAACTCCAATGTGACATCTCAAGTCTGACCGAGGGGATTGCGCAATTGAAAATCCTTGTTCGAAAGCTCTGCAAAAAAAATAGACAATTCTCTGCGGGATATGCTGCAATTGTGTCGGCAATTATTCAGATTACAAAAAATCATACAACACAAATAAGAAAATATATATCAGAACAGAAAAAAGAAAAAAAAACATACCATGAAACGTGACAGCGGCATGAGGATGGTCTTGGTGAATGTCGGAATTAAAGTCATCCTTAATTTGGGATAGAAGAGAATTCAGCAAGACGTGTGGATGAATTTTTGGAGGCCGATTTTGTATTTTCCCGAGGGTTTTAATACTTGTTGCTTTGAAAACCTAATATATCATAGGTTTTTGGGCTAAGCATCATTTATTTTTGCTAAGAGACGATGCGTATTCATCGATGGTTAAAAAAAACGCAGGTAAGAAGGTCAACCAATATATATGCATCGGTTGTTTTCATACAAACCGATCCTACTGACAAACTTTAAGCATCAGACCTATTAGTAAAAACCGATGCTATTGTTACTATCTTAGGAAAAAAACCAACCTGTGGCGAGATACGGGCAGGCCCTAGCCAATCCGATTAAAGATTAAAGCCCGGGCCACGCGCCATATCCATCAAGCAAAGCAGTTCTAGGCCCAGTTGAGCCCAATAGTGATATTCCCCTGACCAGGGGTCGATTCCGAATGGTCCAAGGGAGGAGAACATTTTTAAGTTGGCAAATTTCTTCTTAGAAGAAGAGATGTGGGATATAGGAGATTACGCAGTAAAGGAAGCAACGTTTTCAGGTTCAAGAAATAAACAACATCAAACAACATCAAGAATTAAAGGTGAAAACGGCAAAGGATAATCAACATAAAACGAAAATTTCATTAAAATAAACAGAGTACAATAATGACAAAACAGATAACAACCACAAAATCAAGAAAGGATGAAAACACAAACGAAAATTTCATTAAAATAAACCATACGGAAATAAAAAAAAATACAACAGTCGTTCATTTATCGTCATACTTCTTCAGCTTCTCCTTTAACACCTCATTCTCAGCTGCCAAGCGATCCCTCTCTTGCTCATAGTGTTGGCTCTCGAGAAGGATTTCAACAATGTGGAACAGCTGATCCACAAAGTCTTTCTTTAGGCGGACTATCTCCGCCTCGAGTTGTTCTACGAGGCCGGATGGACCAGCCTCATCGTCGCTGCTTCCGAACCCCGATCTCGACATCATATATGATTAAGAGAATCTGAGAAAATATGAAGGGAGAGGATTACAAAAGAGGAGAAAAGTGAGTTCAAACAATTGATGGCAGATTTAAATAGAAAATTAAGAGGTTGGGCAGCTCAAAAGACTGTGAAATTGATCATTTAATTGACATGACCTCAAACCACAAACCACATTGGCAATTAATTTCAGCTTGCGTGAAAATGGTATGCTATTGAAATGGTTACAAATACCAATTATATTAAATGATTACTACTCCCTGCAGATATCCATTGAACCCTTTTTTTTTAATTGGGAAACATGCAGAATATATTGTGGTTCCAAATTTACCCTTATATTAGTTGGCCACACATTAGTTATTTGTATTCAATAAACTCACTTTTATACCAAAAAAATCTTTCACAAGATATGAGGCAAATGGCAAATCAAGAAAATCATGACTGTTTGTGACATTCCTAATTTGTGAGTTTTGTGCTGGAATGTCTAATTTGCTCTTAAATAAGTCAGTTAAAAAAAATCTAATGTTTATGCTAGAAAACTACATGAATACTTTAATTATTTTGATTAGACGAAGTTCCAGCTACAAAGTGAGCCTGAAATAATTTGGTTGCTAAGATTAAATCCATCGGTTGTCTGTATAACATCCGATGCAATTGATAATCTTTAAGCATCAGTTGTCAGAATACAACCGATGCATATATCTTTTATTTTATTACAAAAAAAAAACCCGCGCGACTATAGGCATCGGTCGCTGGATTAAAAACCGACGCCTAAAACTTTTTTTAATTATAAAAAAGACCCCGCGCGACTATAGGCATCGGTTTTTGACGACAACCGAGGACTATAACCCACCAGCATCCCACATCGCTTCTTCTAAGAGGAAATTCGCCAACTTAAAAATGTTCTCCTCCCTTGGACCATTCGGAATCGACCCCTGGTCCGGGGAATATCACTATTGGGCTCAACTGGGCCTATAACTGCTTTACTTGATGGATATGGCGCGTGGCCCGGGCTTTGATCTTTAATCAGATTGGCTAGGGCCTTCCCGTAGCCCGTCTAAAGTTTTTTCTTTTCCTAAGATCTTAACAGTAGCATCAGTTATTACCATTACGACCGATGCTTAAAGTCTGTCTATAGGAAATAGCTCACTTGAAATATTTCTATGCTTATTTATGTTTCAAACCTTTGATTACAAGATACATTTATTAAAAACAACATTTTACAAAACTATATTCGTTTAAGGATATATCTGAGATGCCAAAAAATGCAAAACTTTAGACATTGGTTCAAGCATCGGTGCTAATGTTAAAAACCGATGCTACTGACATATTCTGGGATGAAAAAATCAAGAACAAAGCTTATTGTTTAGGCACTGGCTTGAATTTTATGGGCTAAAAAATACATCTACCCAAAAAAAAAATCAATATTTACAAAAATAAACCCTGTTCAAAACTTATATCTAGAATACAAACACTTCCAAATTGCTATGTTGGTAAAAGAACCAAATCCACCAGTACAATGGGAGATCCACCAATAACAAAACCAGAAGGAAACAATAATAAAATGTGTGTGTGTGTGTGTGTTTCCTAACCACACACACAAAAAAATAATAATAATAATTAATAATAAAATAAAATAAAAAACACAATACAACCACCAAGGAAATAAAAATAATCTAACAGGTTTAGTGCATTAATCTTTGTTTTCAATCCACTCTCCTTCTCCATGGCCAAAACGAATATAACCATCACCTAAGGTCATCGAAGGTTCATTAATATCAATTGAAAATGGTGGGGTTTCATCGAAGTGGTCGTACTCGTCTTCGTCTACGACATCGCTAACACCAACAATAATCCTTTTGCTGGGGAGTACCAGAGACCACCTAGAATCGGCAGGATCAGAAACATAAAAGACTTATTTTGCTTGTGATGCAAGTATAAATGGATCATCCCGATACCCCGACTGACTAAAATCAATCGAAGTGGATCCCAAATCATCAACCCTCACACCCCGTCCGTTGTCGAACCAACTACATCGAAAAAGAGGAATCTTGAACAATTGATAGTCAAGTTCCAAAATGTCCTCTATGACCCTATAGAACACCCCAGAAGCATCCACTGGTCCTTTACCTTTCGCACTCGAATAATCTCTCGTTAATGCAACTATTGAGACACCACTATTCTGCATCACAATTTTGTCATCCTGACGTTTCGTGTAAAATTTATACCCATTGATGTCATAACCTTCATAACACCTCACATGTGAAGCAGGGCCATATGCTAACCACTTGACTGTTTCGGTGATGTTATTAGGTGTCCTAGATAACTCTTGCATTACTGTCTCTTTGAACCATTCATAAAATGTACTATTATGTTCTCCAGTCACCCATATTTCATCCCTAGAAGGGTTCTGCTGTTTTAAAAAGGACATGTGCCGGTCGAGGTATGGATGGACCTCAGAAATATGTTACAATACAAGTTTGTGTGCCTGGATGCGCAATTCAGAATTTGCAAAGAATGCTTTGAGCCCAGTAGTACCTTTTCAGCCTTCCCTCGTGGCGAGATTTTGGAATGCCAATAGTTTCAAAATTCGCCAAGTAATCTGTACAAAACTCAATTACCTCCTCGACAACGTAACCTTCAATGATACTCCCTTCAGGCCGAGAACGATTCCTCACAAATCCTTTTATTATACCCATGTACCTCTCGAACGGGTACATGTAACTCAAGAAAACCGGCCCACACAACTTAACCTCTCGAACTAAGTGGACAATTAAATGCACCATAATGTCAAAAAACGATGGAGGAAAAAACATTTCAAACTCGCATAACATTTTAACAACGTCGGCCTGCAAATCATCTAATATTTCAGGATCAATAACTTTACTATAAATTGTGTTGAAAAAATGACAAAGCTTCGTTATTGTACGCCTCACATCTCTTGGTAATGAGCCTCGAATTGCAATCGGTAGTATGTGCTACATTAAGATATGACAATCATGAGATTTCATACCAACCAATTTCAGGTCCTTCATTGAAACGAGCTTTTTAATATTCGAAGAATAACTAGAAGGAACCTTGATTTTATTCAAACACTCACAAAAACTGATTTTATCTTTTTTTAACATGGTATAACAAGCTAGAGGTAGGTAAGTTCGCTTGTCTATTTTTTTCGGAGCTCACTTCTCCCGTATCCCCATTTCCACCAAGTCTTGTCTAGAGTTAATACCATCTTTCGTCTTACCCAGAATGTTTAACAACGTTCCAATAACATTGTCACATACATTCTTCTCAACATGCATCACATCTATACAATGCCTGACCAACAAATGTTTCCAGTATGGTAGACCCCAAAATATGGATTTCTTCTTCCAACCACCCGTTGAGACAATTTTAGAAAGTTTGTCGAACTCAACATCAATATCTTTAACACGATCGTAAATTGCACGTACGGATAATGGCGATCTAGCAACTCGGTCCAGAGTTTTCCCATTAAAAATCTTCTTTTTTTTTCTATAAGGATGCTGACTTGGGAGAAAGGCCCTGGTATCCATGTACACATTTTTTCTACCATTTTTCAGCCAAATACTACTTGTCTCATCTTCAGCCATTATTTTTTTAAGAAGAGTTCGAGCTTTAAATTTCAAGGGGCAGAATGGTGTTTTGAAGAATTCAGTCTTAGGGTTATTTATACAAACAAGTTAAGTGCCTTTTTGAATTCATATATGACTTTTCAATTTCCCGATGCATCATGCCTTTTCAAATTACAGGAACAAACCATATGCATTCTAGGTTTTAAATAATTATTAATGCTGCTTCACGCCTTTTCAGATTAAAATGCATATAAATTATATGTAAAACAATAAAATGCAAAAATATAAATACATACCTTGCAATTTGCAAAGAGACGGTGCACAAATTCATTAGCAAAGATGAAAGATATTTGGGTGGAGTTTTGAATTTCTGTTCATCAATTATAAATGTGAAGATTCAATTCAGAATTATGAGTTTTTCTACTAATTTTAAAAATGCCGGCATTTTTAGAGAACTGTACAGATTTCACAATATGCATCAGTTTTTGCCAGAGAGACCGATGCATATCTGATGCCAAAATAAACCGATGCTATTATTATCATAGACTTTATTTTATATATGCATCGGGTTCAGTAATCAACCGATGCTTCATTTTTTAAATATTTTCGGCCGATTTTAATGTTTTTTTCCCGCGGCGCGCGTGATTAATTTGAAATAAGCATCGGGTTTTCAACAGAACCGATGCTCTAACTTGGACGCAGGCATCGGTTGTCAGACTACAACCGATGCTATTTATTTTACAGAAAATTTAGAATTATTTATTATTAATAGCATCGGTTGATGTCATAAAAACCGATGCTTAAAGTTTTGAAATTTTCGCTCATCCACTTATGATCAGCTTCCCGCAAATGGGCGCGGAATTCAATTTGAATAGGCATCCATTCTAAAAGGAACCGATGCCCGTATTTAGTTATAGGCATCGGTTGCTATAGATGAACCGATGCTTTTATATTTTTTGGATTTTTATTCTACTATAGGCATCGGTTGAGGTTCAACAACCGATGCAATTGATTTTTCCGAATATAATAGGCATCGGTTGTTTGACCAAGACCGATATCTATTTATTTGGATGAAAATTTTCGGTAATCTTATTATTATATGCATCGGTTGTTGAAAAATAACCGATGCTATTGATATATACGCATCGGTTGTCAGAATACAACTGATGCATATAACTTTTATTTATTACAAAAAAAAAAAACCGTGCTACTATAGGCATCGGTTGCTAGATAAAAACTGACGCTTATAACTTTTTTTAGTTATAAAAAAGACCCCGCGCGACTATAGGCATCGGTTTTTTACGACAACCGACGCATATAACCCTGTTTCGATGGCATTTTTTGTAGTAGTGGATAGAGTTCACTTTGTCAATTATTAAGATATAAAAACAATATAGTAATATAATAATACGATATGTATTTGTGATGATGTATTTATATTATATGTGATGATATGTTTAAGTTATTTGTGATGATATGTGACGGTAATTTGTGATTATTCAAGCTATGAGAACTAATATCATTAAAAACCAATACGAAAGACCAATACCAATATGAAAAGTTTTGCAGCAGCTTTAAGTCAAGCTGTCAATAAAATATCAAAAAATTCAAGTTCCACAAATTTGATTTTTCCTTCAATCCCTAGAAATTATGATCATCGTTCATATCTCAACAACACACAAGTTTTTCTAAGTTTTTTGACCTTTTTAGTGATTGTTTAAGAACATCAGTTCCCTACATCCAACATCCAACACCATGTTTTACATCAATATAATTCATTTCCAACAATACACCGCAATTCAAAAAATTCGAATGACGACAAACAAAATGTTCTGCATCTTTTAGCACTTGTTCCTTCCTTTCATTCTCCTCCATCATGATCATTCTGCAGCAGTTTTTTGCCCTCGGGGTGTTCAGTAAATCCTTATCCTATAAAAAAAAGTAAAAGAAATATAAATAAATATATACAAACAAATGGAAGGAAAAAATATATACAAATAAATTTCCTTTAATTTACGTACTTTATCTTTTTCAAAACCGGTCTCCCATCCAGCCATATCTCACTTATATATTGTGTACTACATATATATATATATATATATATATATATATATATATATATATATATATATATATATATATATATATATATATATATATAGGATTGGGTTCAAATGGGAACCCCGTCATTATATGTGAACCGAGGGACTAATCCTGACCTTAGATCTAATATTGCACAGTGCAATTATATGCCAGGTTCATTGTGCTTTTTAGAAAGTACTGTAGTGCTAAAATCAGTCCAGTTTTTTTAATTTAATTATATATATATATATATATATATATATATATATATATATATATATATATATATTTTACATTTTAAAACATGCAATATGTATCTTAAATTGTAGATCTTGAGAATGTGATTAATTTGATATATATTTCATTCAAAACGAATAAAATTTTGAAAAAGTTATGGTTTGTTGAAGATTTGAGTTTCATTTCAAATTTCTGAATTTGCAGTTTATAGACGAAATTTGCGATACTTTTTGTATACAATCGTAGTGTTTTTTTTTTCTTAACTTATTGTGATTTCCAAAGAACAATGTAGTGCTCTTTGTAAACGTTGATATATGTCCAAAATACCATTTTTAATTAATTAATGCATTTTTTTACATTATTACCATGCTGACATGTCATGATCTCAACCATCAAGATTATCCAATCTAATGATCAAGATGAGTCCCTAGGTTCACATATAATGACGAGTCCTCATTTGAACCCAACCCTATATATATATATATATATATATATATATATATATATATATATATATATATATATATATGTGTGTGTGTGTGTGTGTGTGTGTGTGTGTGTGTGTGTGTGTGTGTGTGTGTGTGTGTGTGTAAATATTAAGAGATGCATTTATGTAATCAGTATGCAATGAAGTACTTACAATATTCTTTGGAGCATTGTCATAGTGCTTATTAAAACTACTATATTTTGCAAGCGGACTGTTATCGAGTATATCGATGGTGCTCTTTATGAAATTGATGCACATAATCCAGTAATGCCTATCTTTCAACACAAGGAAAAATACTTGTTCTCCATGTTTATTTACATATGATTAGAATATATAATTATGTATATGCAATAAATAATTGCAAATATACTCATAAATGTATAATTACCAAATCTGCATCATCAATATTGAGGTCGTGCAATGTGGCTAGCTCACAATCAATCCGATTATTGAACTTTTTCTCACCAATCTCATCATCAGTCCATCAGCAATCCTGCCCATTTCCAATTGATCCTGTAGAATTTCCATTTAATTAAAGTTTATTTTGTCTACAAAACTGGATTGAACGATAAGTAAATTGATCCTGCAGAACTTTATCTTACAATCAACACCCCACCAAAAATTCGCCAACTCGCTTTCGATTTCTTCACATAAACTCAGTGGAATACAAAAACACGACATGGCATAAGTTTGTATAGCCTGGAGAACAGCCTTAATAAGGACCTCCCTGCCCCCATCTGAAAAAGACTTACTACTCCACCCACGGATCTTTTTTACCACATTCTCCTTAAGATATCTAAATTGAAATCTTTTGCTTCTCAAGGAATAAGTAGGGAGTCCGAGATAGAGATCATGATGGTGTACAACTGGGATTGACAAGGACGTCTTAATCGCATCTTGAGCCTCTGTTTTAGTGTTCGTACTAAACGAGAGCGCCGATTTTTAAAAATTAATCAACTGACTAGAGGCTCTTTCATAGCAGCCCAAAATGAGCTGAATCATCCTACATTCCACAATATCTGCTTTAAAGAAAATGAGGCTGTCATCCGCAAAAAAAGAGATGAGAGATTGTGGGGGCCCGGCCCCTGACGCAATACGGACACCATGGATAAATTTTTTGTTTTCAAAATGTGTAAGTAAAGAGAAAAGTCCTTGCGCACAAATAACGAACAAATATGGTGACAACGGATCGCCTTGGCGAATTCCTCTCCGTAGTTTTAAATTACCGAACACTTTCCAGTTCAAACAAAAGGAAAAAGAGACCGTTTTGACCCAACTCATGATTCTTTCAATCCAAGAGATGTGAAAGCCCAATTTATGAAGTACGGCCTCCAGAAAGGACCATTCCACCCGATCGTAAGCTTTACTCATGTCCAATTTCAGAGCTGCAAATCCGTTTTTCCTTGTCGGTGATTTTTTATCCAGTGCATACATTCAAATCCAAGAATAATATTATCAGAAATTAGCCGCCTTGGTAAGAATGCACTTTGGAACTCATCGATAATCTGCGGAAGGACTGTCTTCAGTCTGTTCGCCAGCATCTTCGAAATAATTTTATAGCAAAAGTTGCATGAAAGTCTTTGACTGTGAGTGGATCTTTTATTTTAGGAAATCAATGTAATAATCATCTCGTTCCAGTCATCAAACAACTCCTTATCATTTAGGACCTTAAGAACAGCTTCAGACACCATGGGCCCCACAATGTTCCAATAATGTTGAAAGAAAACTCCTAGGAAGCCATCAGAGCCCGGAGCTCTCTCTGATCTCATCTCAAAAACTGCTCTCTTAACTTTGCTGATCGTAAACAGTAAACACGGGAATTTGCTCATATTATCATCGACCCTTGGTTGGATGCATTCCAGGACTGGTTGTAAGTCTCCTATCGAAAACTGTGACGTTTGAAAAAGGATCTCAAAGTAATTTGCAATTATTTCCGTCATTTCTTTCCAATCGGAACAGAAATCCCCATGGCTTGAAACCAAACCCCTTATTTCATTTTGCGTTATTCTCGTGGACGCTTGAGCATGGGAAAATTTCGTATTTCCATCCCCTTTTTCAAGCCACGTATTACGACTCCTCTGTTTCCAATAAGCCTCTTCCTGCACGACCAGTTTTTCAATATTATTTTATAGCTCTTTAATTTGTGTCTCACACCTCTGCCACTTTTGATGAGTCTTAAGCGAGTTCAGGTGGTTTCATTTTTCACTAATTCTCTTTGAAAGCTTTCGGAATTGATCACCAGCCCACTCTTTAAGGAAATCACCGCAAATTCTAATACGCACAGGTAGCGAGGTGTTCGGAGGAGCAAGCCACCATACCTCTTCAACAATTTTATCGAATCCCTGCACGGCCATACAACATGTTTCAAATTTAAAAGACCGATTATTCTTCTTCTGATTGGTTCTCCCTGACAAGGCCTGCTTAGAACCCAAAGTAAGCTCAATGGGGCGAGGATCTGAATTATAGAATTCCAAAGTAGAAGCTCTCGCAGAAGGATAAAGTCCCGGCCAACTTTACGAGCATACAAATCTATCAAGCTTCTCGAAAAAAAGCTCTTTAGCTGGATTTCTCCCAACTCAAGTGAAGAAGTCGCCACCACAAAAAATTTCTCTGAGTTCACAAATTTCTTAGGTATCGCTCATGGCCTTCATTTGTGTATCAGCACGAGGTTTACCCCCCCATTTTTCACAATTCAAACATATTTCATTTAAATCACCCCCCACCAACCAAGGAACCCCATTTAAGTCCTGCATTAAAAATAGTCTTTTTAACAAATCCCATGAAAAACAACGTAGATTCAAAACCGGATTTCCATAGAAACCGGTAAATCTCCAGAATTTATCCCCCTCGGTTATTAAACAATCAATATGACACCGGGAGTAGGATTTGATTGTTACCTCAAACGGTTATTTCCAGAAAAGCAGTAAACCGCCACTTTTTCCTTGATTATTTACAGCAAAACCTCCTTGAAATCCCAGTTGCTCCTTCCATTTCAGGCATTTTTGTTCAGCCACCTTAGATTCACTAATGAATAAAAGACCCGGTTTTCGATCTCGAATCAGGCGCCGCAGTTCTCGGAATGCCCGTGAGATGCCTAGCCCCCGAGCATTCCAAACAACACAACTCATTGCATCCGGCGGGGTTGCAAAGCAACCTCCGCCGATAATTCCATATTTTTTTGTACAGGAGAGGACTCGATCTTAGTTTTCTTCTTTGGGTCTGGTATTTGTAATTCCTCCGGTTGGATATTTGTAAACTGTTTTCTTTTCATACTCTCTCCAGAATTAGGTTCCTCTAAGACAATAGAGGCTTTCTCTTTTCCAGCTCATGCCAACCTTCTCCATTTCTTTGGACTCCGACCCGTAGAATTTACTGTCTATATACTTGTAGTAACTAATTTGGCCGGATCATCTCGATCAACATTATTTATGTGTTCCAATTGTAGCATGACTTTGTTCTCACCAAGATTTGGGATTTGAGTATTGAGCTGTTCTACCACTTCCATCGGCCTGCTTAATCCCTCTCCCTCGACAGGTATTTGACTATAAGACTCTTTCGGACCACCTCCGTTCGATAGAACTTCCTCATATTCCGACATTAGATTAACAGGGATTATTTGTTTTTCGAGATAAATTTTTTCAGAATTCTCTACCTCATTCTTCCTGCTTATAACGGCCCTATTAGACATAGACAAGCCCGAGCAAGTAGCACGAGCTTGTGTCTTCCCTTCTTCCCGACTTTTCTTCCCTCCGGAATGAGATCCAGATTTGAGCCAATTTCCGAACCCCAGGTTATCTTTATTCACCTCATTATCCTCGCAATCTTTGAATAAATGCCCAATTCGACCACACGCATAGCAAAACTCGGGCAACCTTTCATGGACGAGAATGATAATGATATCCTCTTCCTCAACTTGCACATTCACACACTTTTTTAGAGGTTTAGAGATGTCAATCCTGACTCTAACTCTAGCACATCTTCCCCAAAAGTTGCCCCCTTCTCCTTAGTCGATTTCAATAACCTTCCCCACTTTGCTACCAATTGTTTCAGTTACCCTTTTATTCATAAAGGCTACAGGAAGATTATGCATTTGCACCGAAATATCAATGTTATCAAAGGCTACCTCCATGGGATTTTGCAAACCCTTGATCTCTTGGAACAGGACGAGACTTTTGAAGAAGTTCCATGGCCCCTCTATAAGAGCTCTGCGCCTGTCGGTTGTAGATCTGAATTCAATAATGAAAAGACTTTCCCCAAGTGCTTCAACTTCGACGATTCCATCTGTCTGCAGTATCTTAGGTATTTGTTTTTTGAAGGTTTCCCGATTCGTTTGCTTTATTGAGAAAACCTTCGCCAAAAGACCCATTTTCACTCGATTTGCTTCAATTTCACTAAATTGCCATCAAGAATGACTTTATCCTCTTCTCCGACTCTCGTGCATTTCATCTCTTCTACCAATCGTGCTATTTCAGTTTGATCCATTATACCCTCCACTGCAGACAAAAATGAATCAGTGAAAAACACCTACCCAAAACGGCAGGAACCCTACTCCCACAACCCTTTTCTAGAGAGAGAAAAGTTCAGGGGAGAATCCTCTTTTACTTTACGAGTTGTGTTTGGGGTTTTAACTAACTGAGAAATCGTGAGAAACTATATCATGCTCAAATTTAGATCACAGCTGAATGTGTAACATCCCCGATCACCGTGCCATCCCCTTGAAAGTGCCCTAATCTTCGAATTAGGTTTTTCTCATGTAAGATTTAGATTTTTTGCTGGTTCCTTAGTTTAATCTCTAATGCAATAGATCTAGTATGATATGATTAATTGATTCCCATGTGTTTTTGAATTTTTTTTTCCTGTCGAACTTTTTCTTGAGTTTTAAATTTCTTACTAACCTCGATGATAAAGAATATTTTCAATTCATGAATATAAGGACTGTTGGAATTCTCTAGGAATTATTTAAAGTATTTGAATTATGCGCTCATTGATGAAGACCTCGAAAATTTCATGGTATGAAACAAATAAATCTTCTACACTAGTTATGGATATTAATAAGGGTGTTCATGTGGTTATTAAGTTCTTACGCTTTCCGGGTCAATTTTGGTTTTGGGGTTCTTGTTGGGAATATTATTTTCAAAAATAATATTCCTTGTTTGTAGTTTGCCTTACATAGGACACAAAGTATTTAAGGATTCTAGATTTCTTTCTTAGTTGGAGTCTAGAACTTTATTTAGTTTCTTAAGTTTTTGTCTAACTTGTTTATCAAAACTAGGAGTCTTGATTATTTAAAGAAGTAATGAAGACGCAATACACACACGGAAAAAAGACGCGAGAAGATCGCAGCAAGCAAGGATGCAAGACACGGAGAACACGAGCAAATAGATTTCTTGAGACAACGATCCAAATCAAGGAGATCTTCAAAGTTGCATAACCAACGAAGAAGATCATCACAAACTTTACCACAAGACTTGAAGCCACGATCTTAATCACGAAGATCTTTGAAGTTGCGTAACCAACGGAGAAGCTCATCATATCGAGGCGACGAGTGTTTTATGTATCAAGAGTTTGATACAATTGATTTTTCATATATTTCTTTTATTATTTTGTATTTATCTTAAATGTTATAAAGTAATATAGTTTCTTGTGAACTGAATTTAAATTGCTTTGTTCAAACTATTATTTTTATTTTTATTTTCGCTGTTGTTTCTGTTTACTAATTGATGTTAGGTCTGGTGACATCTATCATGAAACCTAACATCATTTTTCCTAAGTCATATTTCTACAAAACTACAATTGGTACCAGAACAAGGTACTTAACACTAAGTATTTCGATCCTTGTTTTGTAGGATTTGACATTATAGATGTAGAAGTTGAACTTGACAGGTACGAGAAGTTGAGCATCAAGTACAATGAATTATTTGCTAACTGGGGAAATCAAATACTCAAGGACAAGGCTCTTGTGATCAAATTTGACAAACTAACTCAAGAAAATAATGATCAACTCAATATAATTGTCCATTTGGAATCGTCACTCACGAGGAAAGATGCTGAGCTTGAACGAGTGAAGTCTGAGTTGAAAAAGGCCCAAGAAACCCTCACAATCCTTAACAAGGTCAAAACTAAAATTGATGAAATTCTGGATATGAGTATTCCAGACTCCTCCAAACACGGAATTGGGTACAAGCCTAATCAACAAACACGAGAATCAAGCTGAAAATCGAAGTCGACCAAACGCCACAAAAGGAGAAGAAGACAATATGTGTGCCATTACTGTGGTGAACCAGGTCACATATGGACATACTGCTGGAAGCTTGTTGGCAAGCAAAATCAGTTTAAAAGGTCAAAGTTGACTTCTGAGTTCCGTGACGGTTTCCGTGATGGTTTCCTTGTTTCTAACACCAAAGCAAACACCAGAGTCAAACAGGTTTGGGTCAAAAAGAACAATATCAAATGCAACATGGTATATACCTCCCTTTAGTCTCACGTTCCAGGAGCCTGGTACTTCGATAGTGGTTGCTCGAAACACATGACCATCTCGGAAGATCTACTTTCCAACATTGTCAAATTTCAAGGAGGAAATGTGAAGTATGGTGGAGGTGCAAATAGCCAAATCACTGGCCAAGGAACTCTTCATGTTCCTGGTATTACGAAGCTCGAGAACGTATTACTTGTTGAAGGCCTAACTGCGAACTTGATAAGCATTAGTCAACTGTGCGATGGTGGTTTTAGTGTCAAGTTCTCCCATGAAAAATGTGAAGTCTATGATGAAGGGAATGCATGTGTTCTTACCAGTCATAGGACATCGGACAACTGCTACCAAATCGAAGGTGTAGAAACTGAAGATGTAGGTGGTGACGGTTCCGGTGACGTGTCACCAGAAGTAACACCAACTCAGACTGATCTTGAATCCCTTTCAGATTCTGATGAGGACGATCTAGCTGAATCGATTGATTTACATCAGAGGAATCTTCCCTCAAGAATCCAGAAGAACCATTCTACCGATTAAATCATTGGGGATCTCGATGAAAGAAGTACACAAAAGCGACAAATAAATCTCATTGAAATTGTAAGGTTTGTTTTTTTTCACTAACTGTTCTAAAATTCGAGAATCCTTGTTTCTTTCCATAACAGAGCCAAAGCGAGTGGAGGATGCTCTGAAGGATGATTTCAGGATCAGGCTATGCAAAAGAGCTGGATCAATTCAGTAGAGATTGGGCAGGTGATGTCGTAGATAGGAAGAGTACCACTGGAGGGTGTTTCTTTTTGGCTGGAAGTGCGTGTACGCAACCTTTATGGATGAACCAGATGATTGAAGACTACGGTCTCCATAGTCGTATTCTAATCGTAATTTGTGATAATACGAGCGTAATTGACATCTCAAAGAATCCAGTTCAGCACTCTTGTATAAAACATATTGACATCAGGTATCACTTCATCTGAGACTTGGTTGAGAGAAAGATAATAAGTCTTGAACATGTAGGGACGGACAGTCAGCTTGCTGATATATTCACGAAAGCATTAGATTTAGAGACCTTCTCTCATTTGAGAAGATATCTCGAAATGTGCATTGTCTAGTCCATGTTGGGTTTGATGTTATGACGCCCAAAGATGTCATCCGTCATAATATATGTATATTTTGCATGCATTTTTATTTTCTTTTTCATACATTATACGAATGCATTGAGTCTAATTTAAAGAGAAATAAGGTCATGTGTTGTAATAAAAGTGATGACAAAAAGACTAACCTCTTCGATTTGGTGATTGTGGAACTTTCCCGCAAAAATAGGTTTTCTCCCATGTCCAAAAACAAAAGTTCTTAATAGATACTACTGAAGATAAGCTAATTTTATTCAAATTTATAAAGATGAAGAAAATTTGTGCAATAAAAGTCTGATCTTTAAATTTCACCTTCTTGAGCGATTTTGACGTTGTCATTGACTTCACCTTAGGCATAATTTAAGACATTCATATTTTGTGAATTTGCTTTTATTGTTGAGTGTTATGTTTCTCTTGCTTGCATCTTATTCTGATGCCTCCTAATTTTGTTTGAGGATGTAGTTAGTTGATTGTTTCAGTGGTGTTGTGATCGGTTGTGTTGGACAGGTAATATGAGAATGATATGAATTTTGGATTTGTCACTTTGTACGCTTTTTATACGGCTTTGGTGATGGTTCAATTTGCCAGCCAAAATTCGGATTGGATAGTGGAAATCATAAGCGGTTTAGTCTGAAATCGTGTGTCTTATTTAGAGAAGGACTTTCCTTTATCTCAATTTTACTGCCTACGGCACTCAGTTTTGTTTTGTGGTTATTTTCAATCTCTTGCAGAATGTCGAATTCACCATCACCCACCAAAGCTCCGAAAACAGACACTGCGTCTGGATGATAATAAAAATCCACCCAAACTCCAAGAAGAAAATTTTTAAAGCTGCCCAGAAGTTTCATGATGGTTCTGGCGACATGTCACCGAAACAAACATTCCCTGCAGACAATCCCGCCTCCTCTCCATGCTCTGATTCTGACAATGTTCCATCTGCCAGTGCACTGATGTCTACAGCTGCCTCCGACCACTCTGCTAGCTCTGATGAGGCTCCGTCTCAAGCCGTCGAGATTGAAAACATGGAACCAATCTCCACGAGGTTCTTGACGAGTGAAACTGAAGAGCTGTTCTTGGAATTTCAAAATTGAGGCATGATTGCTGAGCGCCAAATCCGCGATGATATTTTCGTGAAGCAGAATCTGATTACCTTCTTTAGGCACCGAGGTGCCTCTTCGAGATGGTGTCATGTCTGGTGATGGTTCTGGTGTTCCTAACATCCGTACTAACATGGTTCATTTTTCTGCTCCGGTTGTCCGAGCCCAAATTACTTTGTTCGATAACCAGGTTACACAACACCAGGCATTTCGGAACTCGTTTTTGAGATCCTTTTGCTTTCAGAATAAAAAGGGGGAGAAGGAGATTCAATTTAGGGAGAGTTTTAATTTAGGGGGAGTCTTTGAACATTTTGGTGCGTCTTGGTGGTTTTGTCCAAAAAGGTAAAAGGGGGAGATTGTTGGGAATATTATTTTCAACAATAATATTCCTTGTTTGTAGTTTGTCTTTCTTAGGATACAAAGTATCTTAGGATTCTAGATTTCTTTCTTAGTTGGAGTATAGAACTTCATTTAGTTTCTTAAGTTTTTGTCTAACTTGTTTATCAAAACTAGGAGTCTTGATTATTTAAAGAAGTGATGAAGGCGCAATACAGCAATACACACACACGGAAAAAAGACGCGAGAAGATCGCAGCAAGTAAGGACGCAAGACATGGAGAACACGAGCAAATAGATTTCTTGAGACAACGATCCAAATCAAGGAGATTTTCAAAGTTGCGTAACCAACGAATAAGATCATCCCAAACTTTACCACAAGACTTGAAGCCACGATCTTAAGTCACGAAAATCTTTGAAGTTGAGTAACCAACAGAGAAGCTCATCATACCGAGGCGACGAGTATTTTGTGTATTAAGAGTTTGATACAATTGGTTTTTCATATATTACTTTTATTATTTTGTATTGATCTTAAATGTTATAAAGTAATATAGTTTTCGGGTTTGTACACCCAAGTTCACAAGTACTTTTACTTGTAAACTGAATTTAAATTGCTGTGTTCAAACTATTATTTTTATTTTTATTTCCGTTGTTGTTTCTGTTTACTGATTGATGTTAGGTCTGGTGACATCTATCACGAAACCTAACATCATTTTTCCTGCGTCATAATTCTACAAAACTACCGTTCTGAAAAAGGGATTTTGAAAGGCCTCTTTTGTTTCTTGTATTTAATAAAGTTCTGAGTTTTCGGTTTAACAGTTGCATAATTTTGTAATTGGAATTTTTTTCCCATCTACTTTTCAAGATTGAGTTTTGAGATCTCCAGTAGATAAAAATTCTATTTTGATTTATTCATTTTCTGTGAATTCACGAGCTATTGGAATTTATTTTTTCTATGATGACATTCAGTTGACTAAGTTACAAGTTTTTTCAATTAAATTTACCGTTTCTTAATTTCTCGTGTCAGTAAAATGATGGAAATTATCTCCGTAAGTGTTGGAATTTTGTTGTTAAGTCCCTATTAGGACTCGAATATCGCATTTGTTTCTCGTAATTTCTGTTCCTCGAGTCATTTCTGGTTTTTGTTGGAAGTTATACAACATTCATCGATTTTGGTTATCTTGCCTCAGTTTTTTTCTCTAATACAAAATATTTTTATAATGTCTTAGCCAGTCTCATTTCACGTTCTGTGATTAAGCAGTGAATTCGCTATTTAACAAGGATAGGGAAGAATAAATAGAAGAACGGACAAATTTCTTGGAATTTCAAACTAATAAGAAAATATAGTTTCTTATTCTGGGCACCTTGATTTGATGATATTTGTAAAAGTTGTGATTCCTTGAGGAATATATTTGTACTTTAAACCTCATAATAATATGAGTAGGTATATCAGTTTGACATGTCAAAAGGGGAATCAAGTAGTTTTTTAAGTACACTAATAATTGAGGAACTCAATTTTATAGTGGTTTGGACGTTCTTGATGGAAAAATGTTACTTGTGTTTATGTACATATCTTAAGATATAGCCTTTTAAATTGAAATTGTGCAGATGCATTATGTTCTCTTGCTCTCCTCATTTAAAGAACAACTGCAACAACATGTGCGAGTTCATGCTATGGAAGCGGTTATGTCTTGTTGGGAGCTCGAGCAATCACTGCAAAGCTTGACAGGTTATCATCGCCGTCTCATCCCTTTGGTCTCCAGTTTTAAACCTACTATTACTATTGGTGCTTATAGCTGAGTTATAACTTCTGTAAAAACTATTCTAATTGTTTGAGGCCATTTCATCATCTGGAGTACATTTAATTGCTTGAATGCCTTATGACGTATGAGTTTGAACTTTGATTTTACAATTTCTGATAGACTTCACGGACAAACTCCGTACTATTGAATTCTTAAAATTTGTTGGGCTCACTCACAAAATTCCTTGTGAGCTTCTATTTGGATTTTTGTGGAATTATTAATTCCTACTCTGATAGAAGAAGTATTGCTTCCTTTTATATGACATCATTATACTTAGCTCTATTGTGTATATTCGTCGTTTATCGTTGATCTTAGGGTAATTAATTGAGAGATTACCCACAATTCTTTCAAATTCACAAATTCATTAATCAAAAACTTTCTATTTACCCCATTCAGTTGGACTATAGCCATGTAAACGTATTCAAGTTGGTAATATTATATGAAAGTGTAAACTCATTATATATTTTCCATGATTTTACTTTTATTTACTATTCACTCAAAATTTTATAGATCTCCACTTTCTGTCTTTGTTTACCGCAATATATTTTTTGAACTCAAAAAGATAAATGAAAGTTCCCCATGTAATATCATGTAATTCGGGGGTTAATTATAAACTACCCCGAGGTTCAAGCTCATTACAAAAGTACATAGCTATCTCTTAAAGTTACGAACACTCCCCATATTTTTTCTTTTGATTTTTTATTATCCCGTACGTTACGGTAGTGCACCCTCAGGTGGGTATTTGTAAATTTAAAAGATAAGTGGGTTGTTTATAATAAGACTAATCCTTAGGGGTAATTCTGGTAATTATCTCTTAATTCAGTTATCACTTACATTTACAATTCTTGATAGGCGTGTCGCCGGGTGAAGGTAAAGGAGTGACCATGTCCGGTGATGACGAGGACCAAGCAGATAGTGAAACTAACTTGTTTGATGAGAGCCTTGATGGACCAGACAACATGGGATTCGCTCCCTTGGTACCCATTGAGACCGAGAGATCCTTGATGGAATGCGTGAGGCAAGAGTTGAAACACGAGCTTAAGGAGGTGAAACCACAAGTTCATGATTTTTTTTTTTAGCTTCCTTCCTATCATTCAGATTTGAATTTAATTTTAACGAATGACTCGTTCTTGCTATATATAGGGTTATAAAGAGAAAATCGTCGATATCCGAGAAGTGATATTACGAAAAAGAAGAGTTGGGACACTGCCTCGGAATACCATATCAGTCTTGAAGGCTTTGTTGCAATCACATTCCAATTGGCCTTATCCAAATGTAAGCATGCTATAAACCATACATATTCTCTCGTGATATTTAGAATCACTATCCTTGAGATTTTTTAAACATAATTACACAAAAAAAGAAAAAATAATACATTTAACTCTAAAATTACGACTACCACCTAGGCATATGTTTCTATTTTGCAAATTGTACCTTGTTTGAATGTAATTTGTAAAGGGGTCATTACAAAAATGTTTCGAATTTTATTTTGCTTATGAAGGGCATAATTGTAAGAAAAATAAAACACCAGGGGTATTTTTGGTAATCTTGGAAGTTAGGTGAGTATTTATGTAAGGGATAATTTATAATATCAAGATTTTAATTATATTAATCATTCGATAATTATAATCTTATATAATAATGTACTCATGATTAATATAGTATTTAATAACACTTTTTATACAAATAATAATATCGATAAGAAATACACCTTATTTTATTTTGTTCAATCATAATACATAATAATATATTATTATGTTACTTAGCCTAATAATTTACATAATAATTCGTCATGTGTTTCATATTTAATAATATAAAAGATGTATTGACAATATTTATATTTAGAAAATTATAAATATTAATTGGGAATTTATGGGGTTTTTTTTTTAAATTGGAATTGTATTGACAACTTTGTGTGTGTGTGAGTATAAGATAAAAATTATATATCTTTTTCAAATATAAAATTTTAAAACAAAAATTTAATATTTATATTATTTTAATTTGCCCCCAAAATTATAAGATTTTTTGCATTTTACCCCCCAAACTATAAGATTCTTTCACTTTGCCCCCCAGCTGCCCGTCGATGGAATCTAGAAGGAATATTCAGCCGGAAATAAAGTTTGGGGGGCAATGTCAAAAATTATTGTACATCAGGGGGCAAAGTGGAACAAAAAATACTTTGGGGGCAAAGTGAAAAAAAAAACTGAATACATTGGGGGCAAAAAAAATTATCCATTTATGTAATGAGATCAAACCTGAGGCGTACTTTTTGTAAATAACTCTTTCTAATGTTTAAAAAAAATCACAAGGTAGTTTTTGTAATTATCTCCAATCTCTGTAGTAAACACCATCTTATTTTTGCTCGTCTAAAATTGTTATGATATTTGCTTTGTTAGGGGGAGGATAAGGCAAGGCTGGTGCAGGAAACAGGTTTGCAACTAAAACAGATTAACAATTGGTTCATCAGCCAATACAAAAGGAATTGGCACAACAACCCTTCTCCATCGTCCTCTCAGAAAAGCAAGCGCGAGAGGTAGGTTTACTTTATCACCCATTCCCAATTGAAAAGCAAAACGCCTATTTGATTTTGGGATCAAATAGTGGTGCAGGTGATAAAACAGTGAATTAGAGTGAAGGAAGAAAAATGTTCAAGAATAAAGAAAATATGGTTACTATATATCCTTTTTCCTATTTGTTAGAGCCACACCGTAACAATAGCCAGCAAATTCGGTTAAAAATGGGACACGAACTAAAGATTCCAGTAGCTATTTTTTAAGGTATTTTTGACATGGACATGATTTAGAATGGCTTGTATTAAAGCTACTAGTGTAATATTTCAGTGGTGGTATTAAATATTTAAGTGCTTACTGTGAATGAATTTTTGATATACTGTGTAGGTCGTACATATTTCATTAATCAAATTATAGCTTGATTTGATGAATTGTTATCTTGTTTTGTTTGAGTTGTTAATTTATAGTTTGATTGAATGAATTATTGGATAAATTATGTTCTTACTATTTGACTTTGATGAATTGTTGGATGTATTTTGTACTTATTGTTTGGTTGGGCTTTTCAATTTCCAGGGTGGAAGTCGCCTAAAATGGCCAAAACTCTCTTTAAAACAAAAACCTTGTACTTCGCGTTCTATTAATGACCGATGTCAGTTTTACACACATATGACATCGGTGTTTTATTAATTGATGTGATTTTACCTGCATTTACATCGGAACTCTCACGTGTAATTATATCGGATTAACGAACAATCGATATAGTTAAATGAATTTCAAATCGGTTGGTCAACCAATTTAAATATGCCAGACCTTTTACAATGCTTGATACTACATCGGTTGTAGAACCGATGTAGAATCCGTTTTTT
>BMAC01000567.1:783566-805210 GCA_014905375.1 Phtheirospermum japonicum | reverse complement strand
CTAATCCAGCATATTCAGCATGGGTAAAACAAGATCAACTCTTGGCATCTTGGTTACTTTCTTCACTTTRAGAGAGTGTCTTGGTTACTACAGTGAGATTAACCTCCTCAAATGAGATCTGGGAAGCCTTATAAACCATCTTTGCAAATGAGAGCAATGCCAAAGCAATGCAATATAGACTGCAACTTCAAACCATGAAGAAGGGATCTCTTACCATAAGAGAGTACATCAACAAAATCAAATCTTGCTGTGACATGATTGCAGCTACTGGAGAATGGATCTCAGATCAAAGTCAGATTTTACATCTTCTATCAGGCTTAGGTACTGAATACAACCCAGTGGTGGTGTCTATAACTGCAAGAATTACTCCTTGTAACCTCAGAGAGGCTCACTCTATCCTGTTAAGTTTTGAGAATAGGCTTCAAACTGCTGAGACCATAGGAGATGATCCATCTTTTTCTGTTAATCTCACAACAACTCAAGCACAAGGCAGAGGCAGAGGTGGTTTTTCAAGGGGAAGAGGAACCAACATCAGAGGAAGAGGTAGAAATTCAACCTTCAGAGGTAGAGGAGGCAGAGGCACTTATAGAGGAGATAGGCCGAGGTGTTAGATTTGCCATTACAATAATCACACAGCTGACAAATGCTACTATATGATGGATATTCATTTCAATCCTAACAATAGCTCTAGAGGTTATTCAGCTCCACCTTCAGAAACTTCTTATCCCAGCAGCAATAACTCTGTCAACCTAGCTAACATTGAAGGTCAAGACTTTCTTTCTGAGAGCAGTTGGTATCCTGATTTAGGAGCAACCAACCACATCACCTATGACATGAACAACATCAACTTAGCCTCTGAATATCAAGGAACTGATAAAGTTCAAGCAGCCAATGGTACAGGTATGACTATTGCTCATTTTGGTGATTCTATAGTTGCTGATCAATCCTCTTTTCCTAAACATACATCATCTTTTCACCTGAAAAATCTACTTCACATTCCTCATGTCAGAAATAACCTTATAAGTGTTTCACAATTTGCTCAAGACAATCAGGTCTTTTTTGAATTTTATCCTAACTATTGTGTTGTAAAGGCCATCTCCACAGGAACTCCCCTTCTCAAAGGAACTCTTAAAGATGGATTATACATGTTCAAGCTCATTCCTCTACAAGACCACTTCTCTGCTCCATCCTATCAAGCAAATCAGATTGTTTCCCATCCTAAAGTTAATTATGTTGTTTCAAATAAAGTTCTTAATCTGCACACTTGGCATTGTAGATTAAGACATCCTTCTTTTCCTGTTGTTAGAAAGGCCCTGCAGAGATGTAATGTTCCTTTTCTTGATAATAAAAATGAGTCCTTATGTTCAGCTTGTATGCAATCAAAGTCACATAAACTGCCATTTCCTAATTCTCTTTCTGATCATTATGCAATATTTGATCTGATCCATACAGATTTATGGGGTCCATCTCCCATCAAATCCTTTCATGGTTTTAGTTACTATGTTAGTTTCATAGACAATAAAACAAGGTTCACTTGGATATATCTTTTGAAATTAAAATCTGATACTGCAAATGCCTTTGTTCACTTCCACAATATGATACAAAACCATCAAAATGGTTCAAAGTGATGGAGGAGGTGAATTTACAGCCTTGTCTTCATTTTTTCTCCAAAAAGGGATAATCCACAAAATTTCTTGCCCTTATACTCCTAAATAAAATGGATTGGCTGAGAGAAAACATAGGCATATTGTAGAGGTTGGTCTTTCCTTGCTATCTCATTCTCAAGTGCCAACTAGACATTGGGATGATGCTTTCTTTACTTCTGTTTACCTCATTAACAGAATTCCATCTCCAAACACTCTAAACGAGTCACCTTTTGAATTACTTCTAAAAAAGAAACCAGATTACTCCACTCTTAGAGTTTTTGGTTGTTTATACTATCCTTACCCCAGACCATACAATAACAACAAGCTGCAATTCAGGAGCACCAAAAGCACCTTTTTAGGTTACAGACCATCTCACAAGGGCTACAAAGTTCTCTTTCCAAGTAACAAGATAATCATCACAAGGCATGTTGAATTCGATGAACAAATTTTTCCTTTTCATAAAGCCTCCAACTCAGAACCTGTACCACCTTTTAATTCTATTCCTCTTTCCACAATCCCAATAGCACATCCACATACTTTCACTTCAATCCCATTACAGTCAGCTTCATCTCAACCCTCTTCTCCTAATTCAGGAGATAACCATTCTCTGCCTCCCACCATTCCATCCACTCCTCTCAGCTCTTCACATTCTCATCATCAAATCCCTCTCATTCTTCTCCATCAACAAATTCCCCAACAATTCCTATTGGTCAGTTATTTGTAGAATTACCAATTGAGCATAGTCCTTCTGTTCCAGATACTCCTACTAATGATCACTTGCAGGAACCAGACAAATCACAAAATATTCACAGGATGGTTACAAGAGCCAAGGCAGGAATTCATAAACCAAAGGTCTTTACAATCATCAAAGACTCTTTCACTGAGCCTAAGAATCATAAAGAGGCTATGCAGGTTCCTCATTGGTATCAGGCTATGCAAGGGGAATTTTCTGCTCTTCTGAAAAACAACACTTGGAATGAATGTCCCTTGCCTTCTCATAAGCCCCTCATCAGCTGTAAATGGGTTTTTAAGGCTAAGAAAAATGCAGATGGTTCATTGGCAAGATGCAAGGCCAGATTGGTTGCCAGGGGTTATACATAACAAGCTGGTCTTGATTACACTGAGACTTTCAGTCCTGTAGTTAAACCTGCTACAATCAGGACTATTCTGTCTATTGCTATCTCAAAATCATGGATTATAAGATAACTTGATGTGGATAATGCCTTTTTAAATGGTGATATTGATTCTGAACTATATATGCAGTTTCCTCCAGGATTTGAAAATTGTGCACCTCCTAACATGATTTGCAGATTGAATAAATCCCTTTATAGTTTGAAACAGGCTTCAAGAGCCTGGTCAAGCAAACTTGGAAGCATCCTTTTGTCTCTTGGTTTCAGGATATCTAGAGCTGATAAATCCTTATTTTACAGAAATCAGAATGGATCAATCATTTTAATATTGGCTTATGTGGATGATCTTTTGATCACAGGCAATCATTCAGAGGAAATTCAGCAGCTCATACTTAAGTTGAACCAGTGTTTCTCATTGAAGGATCTAGGACAAATCAATTTCTTTCTTGGTATTCAGTTCATTCCTCATAAATCTGGATTTTTTCTTACACAGCAAAAATACATCACTGATCTCATTACAAAGGCTGGAATGTTGGGATGCAAGAGTTTGTCTACACCTATGATCACTCACCCTTCTCTCTCTAAGTATGATGGAGAACCTATGGATAACCCCAAGTTATATAGACAGTTTGTTGGATCTTTGCAATATGCAACTGTTACAAGGACTAATATAAGCTTCAGTGTCAATAAGGTGAGTCAATTTATGCAAGCTCCATCTAACATTCATTGGAGAGCAGTAAAGAGAATCATTAGATACCTTTCAGGAACATGCTCTTATGGATTGAATTTCACATCCAGTCCTCATCTTCACCTCACAGCCTATGCTGATTCAGATTGGGCATCAGACTTAGATGACAGAAAATCTACTTCAGGTGTTTGTGTGTTTCTTGGCAGAAATTTAATCAGTTGGAGTTCAAAGAAGCAAAGCAAAGTTTCTAGGTCAAGTACAGAGGCTGAGTATAGGAGCTTGGCATCAGCTACTTGTGATGTGATCTGGCTGCAAGCATTATTGAAGGAGCTCAATCTTTTGGATTCTCATATTCCAAAAGTATGGGTAGATAATCAAGGGGCTATAGCATTGGCTCACAATCCTATTCGGCACTCAAGAACCAAACATCTAGAGCTGGATATCCACTTTGTCAGAGAAAAGATAATGCACAAGCAAATTCAAGTTCATCATGTTCCAGCACTAGATCAAACAGCAGATATCCTCACTAAACCTCTTTCTGGTCAATTCTTCATGAGGTTCAGGTACAAGCTTTCCATTGTCCCTTCATCATCCCTCGAATTGAGGGGGCCTATGAGCAGCCATGCAGCCATGCATGTCACATACATGCATGGCCATGTCCCCAAGTCTGCAGATAAAGCCAAGAACACCTCAGCCACAAGTTTGTTCAACACATGCACCTCAAACCCTAATGCACAAGATGGAAACGGCTAATTTTGTCTTCTTGACTTGGCTAGCTGTAGGTGTACGATTCATTTCTATCCCTACACATGTGTAGGCTAGATTGCTCCTTAATCATTATATGTATGCGTCTTGTTCCTCAGAATGTATTATCCTTGAATATATGTATGTTTGAATAATATTAAGAAAAGGCTTTTACCTTTCCTGTTTTGAGCTAACAGCATTTATCAGAAATCTCAAATGTTTCTGAGCCTTTTACTTCTTCTATATAGTATCAGAGCAGGCATTTAATTGCTTGTCTCTGAACCATCTACATTTTTTCCTTTTTTGCTGCCTTATTTTCTGATCTACTCAGCAACCATGGCTCAACCTTTTTCCCTTAATCCACAAGCAAATGTCCCTACTAATTCTGAACCGATTATTCAATTACAAAGTCAGCTCCTTAGCATTAAATTGAATGATAGTAATTATCTGATGTGGAAACAACAGGTCCTCACAGCTGTTAGAGGATATGGTCTCTTAGAATTTCTCACTGGAGCCTGCCTTATCCCAGAAAAATATATTCCAAGTTCATCTGAAGGAGAGCTAACTCCTAATCCAGCATATTCAGCATGGGTAAAACAAGATCAACTCTTGGCATCTTGGTTACTTTCTTCACTTTCAGAGAGTGTCTTGGTTACTACAGTGGGATTAACCTCCTCAAATGAGATCTGGGAAGCCTTACAAACCAGCTTTGCAAATGAGAGCAATGCCAAAGCAATGCAATATAGACTGCAACTTCAAACCATGAAGAAGGGATCTCTTACTATGAGAGAGTACATCAACAAAATCAAATCTTGCTGTGACATGATTGCAGCTACTGGAGAACGGATCTCAGATCAAAGTCAGATTTTACATCTTCTATCAGGCTTAGGTACTGAATACGACCCAGTGGTGGTGTCTATAACTGCAAGAGCTACTCCTTGTAACCTCAGAGAGGCTCACTCTATCCTGTTAAGTTTTGAGAATAGGCTTCAAACTGCTGAGACCATAGGAGCTGATCCATATTTTTCTGTCAATCTCACAACAACTCAGCATAATTTTCTTTTTAAGTTAGATTTTTTTTAAAAAATTTATATGCCATGCATGAAGCCGAAGCGGTTTGATACTTGGTTTAAAGTCTAATTAGGGTTTGTGTGTATGATTTGAAAGTATATGAATTGGTCATTTGTATTAATTAAATCAGATTTTGTTTTGGGTCGAAGGTGTAAGTGATGTTGATTTTTGGTGTTTGTTGATGGAGCTCTATCCCTAAGTTAGCATGGATTTGTTCACATATAAATCCATAGTATTTTGGTTAATTACAAAAACTAGAAAAACATGTATGTATTACTGTAGGGCTACAAAGATGTTGAAACAGTTGTATACTAAGATAGATTAATTACTTGAGGTCTGTTCTTAAAAGATGAATATTTTCACAAAAAGAGGGGGATTTGATTTTAAGCATACATGTAGCTCTTGGCAACATGTTTTCACAATCATAGTGTGGATAATTATAAAAATTACCCCCAAGTTAAGTTTATTTACAAAAAGAAACACAGTTAGCTTTGAAAATTTCAGATTAGCAAATTTACACTATTTATATTATTCACTATCGCAAATGTTAGAAAAAAAATACTAATTTATTAATTTAATTAAATACATAAATATCTGGAAAGACTTTTTTCCCCAATATTTTTTTTGCTGTGTTAATTGTTATTTGTTTAAGGGTTTCAATATTTCTTTTGTACATTTGATGTATTTTTCGTAATTATATAGTGCCAATAAGACTTTTAAATTAAATTGATCTTAAAAAATTATATCCTTTGTTTTTCTAATGATGTTTTATCATAAATAACCTCTATAATCAGTATAAGATGTAATGTTAGGGCAAAGAAAATACGAGCAAGAATCTTGAGGTGGTATTTCTGAAATATTCATTTTAGTGCTTTAATTATGAAATATTCATTTTAGTGCTTTATTTATACTTTAATATTACATTTGATGATTTCATATAGAGCACCATTTTATCATCGAGAAAGTGAAACATTTTTAGCGATATTGCAACTCCTTCGAGTAGTATAATATTTTATGTATGATGTGTTTAGATTTTTTAAAGTGTTATAATATTCAGGTTTTTTATTTTATATCCATGATGTGTTAGTGTCATTATAAGTTGATGTGGAGAAATCAATGATTACTCAGGTAAAGTCTCTATATCTCTCTAGAAATTGTTATATATACAAGCAAGTGTAATAATTGTATTCGTTGTTGCAGTTGAAAACTGAGTCCGACAGTCATTTTACGAATAAACGTGAAGGAGTGTTCAAGGTGTGTATTAATTGTGAAGTGGTTTAGTCTTAATTTCTTAATAGAAAATTCTTAAATTTCTAGAGAGCTTAGTAAATTTCTATTGTGAAGTTGAAAAAAAAAAAAACTTTTGGAATTGTTTCCATACTATGTAGATATATGAAAGGAAAATTTTATTAGCTTTGTTTTATGATATGATTACAAGCTGGAGGAACAATAACTACCCTTTCAAAATAGTGGTCAAACAAGTTAGCATTTTTTTTTTAATTTGTAATTACTGCAATTGTAAACCTTTCTTGGGTCATGATCTATCAAGTTTTAGCAATTTTTGAACATCTTTTAAGGTTTATAGATTGCTATGGTAATTTGTGAATTGAATGTGCAACGCAATCAGCACACTGCGTATGATATTCTTTATATATATTTGTTTATTTATTGTTAGTTTTTCATGGTTGGTGGGTGGGTGTGTTGTGAAAGGTGTTAAGGGAATTGACCATGTTCGAGATTTCAAATATTGTTGCTAATAATGTATAATATTATATTTTTTAATGTTTTGATTATTACGAAATGTGGAAAAAATTTAGAAATTCTGAGCCTAATTATTTGAAGTCCGAAATCTATTTTTGAGGGATATTCTATTTGAATAAATTGTATAGAATTAAATATCCTATAATTTTAAGATTGTATTAATTAAAGAATATTTAATTGATGATGGCAAATACTTGTGTTAGGCCAGATTAACAGGTCATGGCCATCTGACCCGATACTATAATGTATTAGTTTTTGTACTGAGATTTATTGGTTTTTGTACCATAAAGTATTAGTTTTTCATAAATTTCTGACCCGTGTTATAATGTATTGGTTTTTGTACTGTAATGCTTTTGTACTATGATGTATTATTATTTTTTATTTTTTATTTTATTATAATGTATTAGTTCTTGCACTATAATGTATTGATATAAAATTTTGGCCTAACGGATAATCCGTTAGTTCGGCCTAATAAGAGTGTTGGCCATTAATGATCTAAGATCAGGATATGACAACACAAGATGAAAATACATTTTTCTTATTTAATAATCTTAATTATGCCGATCAACTTTATTGCAAAATCAATTTTGAGTGTAGCTTATGATTAGTGGTGCCAACACTACGAAAATCAATAACAAATTGATTCTTATATTATTTTATATTAGTGGTGCCAACGTTACGGTTACTTTTATTTAAAACTTTCATCATGTTTTAAGATTATACTATTGTAAGAGGGTGATTGTTACCCAACTTGAAAATCGCATTATTTAAGCGAAAATTTCGGTAAGGATTAATATTGAAACTAAGGTTTACATTTCACGTGGCATTGAGAGTTCGAAAGGGTGTTGTTCAAATTTCAGAGGTGAGAGTTTCCACTTATTATTTGTTTCGCAATCATTATAAACATGATCCGATGTAAAACTTTCTCCAATGTTAATTTATATTTGATATACCAGTGTTCAACCATAACTAGTCCTATGTCGCGATTCCTCAAGTTAAGAGCTATAAAGGTTTGAAAATTTTATGCTGAGACGAGGATGATATCACTATAAATAAGAAAGTTAATGTAATATACAAAAATGTTCAAAGTTTAAAGTGAACAAATTTTTTTGCAATTTAGTTCTCATGTTTTAATTATTATAACTAACCAAATTTTAAAAAGTGTATTCTTATAACCCACATGCAACATACACATCAACTTTAAGTTGCATTATTGAGAATTGAGAGGTAAAAATGTTTCGAAATCATGAGAATTAAATTTGTATTGAACAATTTTTTTTTTTAATTTTCAATTTGATATGTACCTTTTAAACTTAATATTTTTTTAGTAAGTACTACGTTTTATAATTTTGTTATCGATGCCCGCGTAAACGCGTGTTTTCACACTGGTTCTAATAAATTAACCAAGCCCCAAAACTGTTGAACCCTTTCATCGAAATACACTGAATATTTTTACCCGACATAATAATATAATAATTTATATTTAATGGAACAATATCTCAATCCGAATCGGAACATGATTTGGATACGATCAATTAAGATGTGCAAAATTCGAATGAATTGAAAATTGAAGTGCGAGACCGGATAGTGGGCCGAGTCCCACCCTTTTTGCTGACACGTGAAGTTTGAATTTGGCTCATACAAAGTTGACAGAAACGTCCAGTAGCGAACATTTGCATCAGTTACATTTAAAAATAATAAAATTATGTCATTCAATATTTAATAAGCATCTGGAAGTATCATGTTACTTTCATTTTCTATTAAGATTAATTGTTCGAGTTGAATAAAGAATAACTACACATGATCTCCCTTAATAATAATAATAATAATAACAACAACAACACATGATATTAATTATAGGGGACTTTTACGGTTACGTGAAGGTACCATTCCCCATTTAATTAGAACTCTTAGATCCAAAATAGTTATAGATAATGATAAGATCTAAGGGATGTAAATGCAGGGGGGCTAGGAGGTATGGTACCTTTACGGTACTGTAGTCATTTCCTTAATTATAAGAATGCGACAATATAATTAACTGCTCGTGGTAGCGTTGAGTTTTTAATTGTGTTAAGATACGGCCCAAAATGAATATCTTGATCAGGCCCATTCTCAGTCTCTACCGGGCCCATCTGCACCCAGCCCAACACCCGCCTGGATCGTACCCTGAGGAGAGCCCGCCCGAGACCCGTGACCCGTGTCTTGACTAATCCTGACCGTCTTCTGCTGGCTCTTTGATCTGGACCGTTGTTCCACCATTTAAGGGTTTTTAACCCTAATATCCCCAGCCACTTTTTTGACTTAGTCCCTCTCGGTTTTTCTCCTCCCCGATATCCATGGCGTTCTGGTGCGATTACCCTGCTCTCTCTCCTTTTTCCGACCTGTATAAAAAGGATCCGCGTGTTTCTCTATTTCMATACARAAGTCGWGAGCCTGATTTACTTTGTGAACTATCGAATTCTTTGTGAGTGACTGAGCTTTGCCGTCTGTAATATCGAGAGGGCCTAGGGTTTGACCGGGCGGTTTTCRGGGGGCTGCTACCGGCAGTGTCAAGCTGGGTGRCGTCCCGATTRGTTACYGCCTAGGTGCTTCGGTTCTGTTGCAAGTGAAAGGACCAATTTTTAGGATCCCTGAGCCGGATCATCTCTGATCTCATCCCGGTGCCTCTCCTTCCGAACCTCAACCGACAACGGACGGCGATCCCGTACTGTTCTCGAAACCATCGACAAGATAAAAAAGGCGGTAATCGTTTCAATTAGTCAATTAATTGCCTAATCCTATTTGTAATTTGTCGATTGGCGTGAATTGCAGGAACTCCATCAAACGGGCTGCTGCCAGGAATTGAACGGGGCTCGCGGAGCTGCCGTCGGGCCTGAAAAAGAAATCTGTTCGGGCCAGGCCGGGCTGGACAGAGGGGCTGAAGCTTGGAGGCTTGGAGGCAGCAGGTGGACCGGAGGATTGGGGCTGCGACGGGCTAATTACGGACAGGCTTCATCACTGTCCGGGCCTAAATGACGCTCGACGACAAAAAACGACGCTTCCGCGTGCGACTGAACAGCGGGTACCGGGCAGCGAGCAACCACAACAAATTGGGTCTAATTTTAGTTCAAGATTCCACTTTTACAAAAAAAGCAAAGAAATGGGAGGTCCCCGAATTCTAGGTATTTTGTTGTTTCGGACACTCATTGAGGCCGTTTTTTATCGAGTGTTCTCCTAAGTTATTACATACATCAGGATGTATATAGATATAGTTAGGTAAGCACAATGTTAAATTCCTGTATCGTTATATTCTTTTTCCCAATCTTAGTGGATGATTGAGAGATGTTTCCTTTCAAGAGATTTTATTTTAAATTATTCAGCATATTAGTGATAAATATTTTATAAATAAGTGATGAACATTTATTAAAAACCTAATATAGAAGTACTTACTAACTGTAAAAAGGAAATTATAAAAGAAGAAGTTACGAAGGAGACCTAGAATTAGAGTTTTTTATCAATCAAAAACTCCATTTATATAGAGTATCAAATATATGATACATAAAACTAAAAAATACATAAATTGTCCCTTATTAGTTACTTGTTGACGAAGGCACATTACTTGTGTTTTTTCTTAAACACTTCCTCTTGTGGCAAGCCAAAGGGTGAAATGTTGTTTCATTACTGTCTCCTTAAAATCTTGCCAAGTAACAAAACCCAATGGAAGAAAATAAAACTTGGTCGAGGAAAAAGAGTACAATACGCCTATGTTGAGACTCCCCCTAAAGTCTACATCTCTCTTTGATATGTACATCTATCAAGAGAACTTTTAAAGCCTCAACTTTCTTAATTTATTTGACTCTTGAGAAAGTCCATAATTGTTGGATGTAGAAGAGTTGTGGTGCAATGGTTCATATCATCACATTTCATGTAATCTACTTTCACTTGTTTGTTGCAACTTGCATATCTTCATATCTACAAGTGAACTCTTTAGTGGTAAAGTTTAAGCCACTAGTCTCAAAGATATATATGATTATTAGATACTAACGGACTACTACATGGATCAAATGAGTAACCAACATCAACAATATTATTTAGTGTTTCACAGTAGGAAGTATACTCAATATTTTCTTTAAGGGTTACAAGAACATATACAGACCCACTTATATTTATGAATGGGAAATAGTAACTCGCTTCAATGGTTTCTTTTAGGTATCAAAATACATTTTGATTCCATTACAATGACATTGCGCTTTCTTAAGTTAAATCAAGAAAATAATTTTGAAAAATTAATATTTGGTCAAGTGTATTAGTAATGGTACAATAATGCGCATATTGTACATAGGTAGAGAATTATAACACCCACCAGTTCTTCATCATTCCACTGACGAAATTGATCTTTCCTTATATATCTTCAATTTGACCAATCATAGGAGTGCTAACATATTGCACTTACCCATGTTTAATCGCCTGACACTAGTACAAAAACAGGATTCAAGAACAGGGATTTAAAAACGCCTAAGGAGGCGGCGTTCTTAAATGTCAGGCGGTGGCATTTTTGTAATAAAAGTGTCACATACGAGAACTTCTTTTTCAAAGGCGTTCTGGTATACTGGATATCAAGAACGTCGTTAAAAAGATATTCTCGTATGTTAGATATCCAGAATGTCTTTAAAAACGACGTTCTCGTATGTTAAATATCGAAAACGTCTTTAAAAACGACGTTCTGGAAAGTAATATTAAGAACGCCTTTAAAAAGACGTTCTCGTATGTCATATTGTTTTTGTATTAAAATATACCCACAAAATCAATATTTTTAATTAAAAAATAAAATAGAAAACCCTTATCCCTTCTCTCCCGATCCATCTCTCCTCTGCCATTTCATTTCCAAAATTTTACCTTCACGCACGAAACAGACGGCGAGAAAATCCAATAGAGGAAAGTCTCCAAGGAAGCAGCCGGCGACTAGGGCGGTGAGAAAATCCGCTCCAACGACTCACCGAGGAAGCAGCTGGCGACTAGGGCGGCGAGGAAATTTTCTCCGGCGACTGGAGGCATCAAGAAGCCCCATCGGCGGAGGCTCCCTCCGCCCTTTCGCGGTGGTAATTGAGGTCTGCTCCCCAGTTGGTGGCTGCCAGGGTTCAATTGCAGTGCCGACAAACCCTACTAGGGTTAAACCGAACTGGTATGCCTTCCATTTCACACTAGTGATGAAGAAGAGGATGCTGATTAGGACGGGATGATGGTTAGCGTTCTTTTCCCCCTTCTTTTTTTTTCGGTTTTGCACAGTGTTTTTTAGGTTTAATTGTTGGGTTTTGTGACTTGATTTAGGGATTTATGTTTTTCTATGCAGCCAAGATTAGATTCTTAATCCTGTGTTTGGTTCTAAAATTCTGCTTCAATTGTTTATTATTGAAGTGCAAATTGTTACGTTTTATGGTCTAGTTATTTGAAAAATAAATGTGTTCTAATGGAGTTGGAACCTAGGGCAATTCCTGTCTTCGTTCATTGGAGTTTTCGACGGTGATGCCATGCTCAGATCGACGGCGAATCAAATTGGTCAAGGCGATATCGTTTATCTCTTTTTTCTTTTTATCATTTTTGATTATTTACTTTGTGTATTTAATTAATTCTACCCTTGAGATCTGTCCTGCAGCGGTATGATCATGACAGCATCTTTCACAGCCCGAGTACGAGAACATGCTGCAACTGAAGGGGTCTGCAGGTTATAATTACGGGAAGCAGTTTCTAATTGCTTCAAAGAGGAAACAACTTAATCACCTAAAAATTTAATTTTAATTAGTTTTAATTAACTCTTAATCTGTAATCATCTAGTGGAAAACTTTGTGCTGGCTGTTGGCATCTCTAGAGGTTCATCGACTTTAAGAATATTCAAAGAAGTGGTTTTAATTATTAATAACAAATTGCTTATTTTCTATATATTTAGTGTCAAATGGCTAAACTAATGTAATTTAGAATGTTTTGTTTGGCTTGTGATTTCTGAGGCCCTAATATTTTAAAATTTCTCATTGCATGTTCCTGATTGTCAGAGTGAACTTAAACATGTTTTATATACTTTTTATGTGTCATTATTGGGTTTTTTTTTTTGTTAGTTACATGGATTTATTCATTACCTTAAAACTATTTTTTTCTGTCTGGCAGGCTGTAAAGATCGTCAAACAAGTTTATTCTGTAATTCCAGTCTACGATCAATGATTTCGTGATACAAAATCGGCAGGTATTGATTGTTTTTTTTTCCTGTAAGTTACAATGACATATACTTGTTTATTTAATTTTATTTCTATTTTAGGTTGTGCTCGACTACATCGACAAAAGAGGATCTACTGTTGGCGTAACGAGAGACAAAAGAATAAACTACGCTAAAGAAATACTCCAAAAAGAGATGCTACCACATGTTGGTACAGAGGAGCATTGGAAAACTAGGAAAGCTTTCTATTTCGGGTAAGTTTTCGAGCTCAAGGTCCCTTTACATATTATATCTATATTCTCAGCCGCCAGGAATGTAATAAAATTTGCTTTGGCTTTGGCAGATATGTAATAAAACTCCATTTCCTGACCAGAATCAGGTTTGGTTTCACTGATTTCTTATTTACTTTATATAATATAAATGCGAGAAAATTAGTTAAATTTTTGTAATCATCGTGCGATGCAGTCCCCTGGTAACACTTATCAATCAGAAATGGGAAAGCAAGCAATGGGAATATACATTACCAATTACCAACTGAGAATGGTTAGTCTTCGTTTTTTTGCCTTAGTTTTTCATTTGATTGGTTAATTAATTTTTTTTATCCGGGTTTTTTTTTTCGGAACAGGATACATTGGCATATGTACTCTACTATCCTCAGAAGCCTCTTGTCACTACTCGTGCTATGGAGCATTTGAATTTTAGGCAGTTTCCAGCTGGCATAGTAAGAACGTATTCGTACTTTTTTTTTTAAGTTTCTTACAATTTTGCGATCCAAATATCTTACTTTTATCCTGTCTTTTTATTTTCTACATGAAAGCCTTCGTTGCCATAGCTTGCTATTCTGGATATAATCAGGAAGATTCTGTAATCATGAACCAATCTTCAATCGACCATGGATTCTTCCGTTCTTTATTCTTCCGTTCATATCGGTAAATTGACTTTTTTGTTTCTCTAAATCCAACTATCAGCCGTTTCCTATTCTAACTTACACTTGATAATTTTTTCTCTTGTTCGTCCCAGGGACGAGGAGAAGAAAACAGGAACACTAGTAAAAGAGGATTTCGGGCGTCTTAATAAGGAAAGCACCCTGGTGAGTTTTATTTATTTATTTTTACTAAAATCACTTTTTTTTTTCATAACACTGTCTCGCAACCGAAAATGTAAAAAAACTGCATTTGGTGTTCGTAGGGTATGCGTCATGGATCTTATGACAAATTAGACGATGATGGTTTTGCACCTCTTGTGAGTTTGACGAATTTTTTATTTGTTATTTCAAAAATAAAACCATTCTAACTACATAATGTATGCTTGTATAAGGGGACAAGAGTCTCCGGTGATGATGTCATCATTGGGAAGACAACACCGCTACCTCCTGAGGAAGCTCAAGGAAAATCTGTGAGGTTCACAAACAAAGATCATAGCACTAGTTTGCGTCATAGCGAGACCGGAATCGTGGATCAGGTTTGTATAAATCACACATCCATCACTAAATTAGTTTTTTATTTTCTCTCTTGGATAATTGCAAGAATAAAAAGTGTTGACAAATTGGCCCTTCAATTTTGAAAAACAAGTCTTTTTGCCATCCTGAGTTAAATTTAGATAGTCATACCCCTTGTATAATTGGTGAGATATTAAGCCAAATCCTTGGAAAATTAGCATCGTACATATTTTGTCTAGTAAATGTTTACTGCTCAAGAAATTAAAGTAAGGGTGCAATGGGCAATTATTCTCAAAAATGGCATATAAATATTTTTCTTATAGTCAACTGGCCAAAAATCCGTCGGACTCACTCTCACTACTCTTAAAGTTTAGCTTAATTAAAAAAAAGGAAAAGAAATTAAAAGATCCTTAGCTGTTCACGTCTTTCTCATCTTATGAATTAGGTTCTGTTGACGATGAATGCTGATGGATTGAGGTTTGTGAAAGTCCGGATGCGATCAGTTCGTATACCTCAAATTGGAGACAAATTTAGAAGTAGGCATGGGAAAAAGGGAACATTGGGATGACTTACACAATGGAAGATATGCCGTGGACAATCGAAGGCATAGTTAATGATATTATCGTGAACCCGCATGCTATTCCTTCTCGCATGACGATCGGTCAGCTTATTGAATGCATCATGGGTGGCGGCTCATATGGGCAAGGAAGGAGATGCCACGCCTTTTACTGATGTCACTGTGAGTTATTCTTATTTTTTCTGTTATAGCAAAGCTATTTCTAGTTTTAAAAATGATCTAATTGGTTTTTCAAGTTCCATGTGAAATGTGGGTCCGGGAAAATCTTGAGATAATTATAATTACTACTAACAACCTTAGGCAGTCAGTGATAGCAAAAGTCTTATGGAATGTGATATTTTGAAGTAGAAATGACGAGTAGATTAGGAATCACAAGTTGCTGGTGTTTGCAATTTGTTGCTTGCTGAAAAGTAATATAAATAAAGTTGCTGGTGTTTGCAATTTGTTGCTTGCTGGTGTTTGAGAACGCATAAAACCTTGAACACCCGCCTGATCTGCACCACAAACATAAGTTAGAAAGGACCACCGGTGATTTTTCGGTGGAAACCTCTCCGATGCTTAAGTCAGTAAGCGTTTGAGGTGTTTTTCAGAAAGAAAGCAAGAATGCTCAAGAGAATGACATACCTCTCTCAGCCTTGGGGCTGAGGTATTTATAGTTTTTATCCAGTGGGGACCTTTTCCGGGATCTCAAAAACAAAAGTCCGCGAATCAAGGGCCGTTAAAACAACAAACTCTGACAAGTGGTCCCACTTGTCCCCCAGCGGGGGTCAAGAGATCAGGTCTCTCTTAGTTCTGCTCTCCTTCTTACTGGCAAGCCTACCTGCGCGGGGGGTCAAGAGGCCAGGTCTCCCCTGGTCCTGCTCTCCTTTCCACTGGTAAGCCTGCCTTTATATTTCCAAGGTTTATTTCACAGGAGGTCTTCTATCAGCTCAGGGCAACTCCTGGGCTGGGGATGACGCTGCTCAGCTCTTATTAACCTCAGGACAACCCCTGGGTTGGGATCATGGTGTTACTGCTCAGCTCTTACTAACCTCAGGACAACCCATGGGTTGGGATCCAGGTCTTACTGGCTCAACTCTTACTAACCTTAGGACAACCCCTGAGTTGGGATTCAGGTCTTACTGCTCAGCTCTTACTAACCTTAGGACAACCCCTGAGTTGGGATTCAGGTCTTACTGCTCAGCTCTTACTAACCTCAGGACAACCCCTGGGTTGGGATTCTGGTCTTACCGCTCAGCTCTTACTAACCTCAGGACAACCCCTGAGTTGGGATTCAAGTCTAACTGCTCAGTTCTTTGGTCATCTAGATCCAGGTCTACCCCAATCCGGGTCTGACCTATTCATGACACATCAACTCCTCCCCCCAGAAAGGTTGGGGTAGATCTGTAAAACGTCTGAGCTCTTTTTCCGGGTGCAATTAGGGTTTCGCACATCTTTCCAATTTTAGGAAGATCAGGTCAGGTCTTCCCTAGGGCCGAGCTGGTTAAGCCTCCTGGTCCTTTTCCCAGTCACGCCGGATCAGGTCTACCCCAATCCAGGTCTGACTATTCATGCCACATCAACTCCTACCCCCAGAAAGGTTGGGGTAGATCTGGCGAAGGATCACAAGTCCCTGCAAGAGAAAGAGAAGAAGCTGCGCGATCTGTGCAAAGAGAGGGACAATAAGCTGAAGAAGGCCGAGCAAGAGCTTGAAGAAGTGAGGAAGGCAGAGCAGAAAGTGCTCGAGATGAAGCCTTAGCCAAGGCTCAGAGTTTGGCGGACGAGACCGTGGCAAAGGCTCGTGAAGCATGGAAAACGGAGTTCCCTAACTCCAAAGAGGGGCTGAGGCTAATCCAGACCACCTGGGAGTATGTCCAGTGAGCCTTCTCGGGCTCGGAGCAACTGCACCAGCTTCTTGCTCCAAAGGCAGAGGTATACTTCCATCTCTCTCCGGATGCTCAGGCAAAGTGGGCCCAGGAAAAGCCCACAGTCCCCTTTGACCGCGCYAAAATTTTGAAGRAGCCTCCTGAGCCTACCTCTTTCTGCTATTCTCCTGAGCAAGACCGCCTACACAGGCTCGATACGCCTGAGTTTGCTGCGTATGTTTTTTTCGCCTTCACTGCTCCCCCGGTTTCCTCCAAAGGCAGCTCTGCCAAATCCAGATCTGACTCTTGCCCTAACCAGCTCCCTAGGGCCAAGCTGCGCCAGCTGAATCGTCAGCTGCAAGAAGAGAAGGCCGACTTGATGGAGTCGGTGAGCTGGCTGACCACTGCTACCGACGAAGCTCATGCCATCTTTGAGAGGGCCAATAAGTGTCGACAGCGCTACCACGAAATTGAGCGTGAGCTGTGGCGTGTCCGCRGTGTTTTGGCCGCCAATCGGAAGGCCTCTTCTTCACATGGCTAAATGTCTCTGGGATCTTGTAAAATTTTCTGTTCTTCTGTTTTATTTCCTGCATTGTGATCAATTTTGCCAGCCTGCGTAGAAGGCGTGGGCTACTTCTTTTGTATTTCCAGAATGTTATGATAAATGCAAGAGTATTTTCTCAAAAATATTCAATTGGTTCTTGTTTCTGTTCAATCAAGTCAAGTGAATTAAGATTTTCAAGTTTCAGCCAATCCAGGCTCTTGAACTTACCGTCAGGTCTGGAGAATTGAGGCATTTGCCTTTGGCCAGATCTGTCTTGAATCAAGTCAAGCCTCTTATGCACATATGCCGTAAGCCACTCCTGACTTAGGTTAATAGCCAGGTCAGGCATTTTCACAAGTATCCAGACTTAGCCAATCCTGGCTTAAACTGACGATCAGGTCAGGAATTCTTGCAAGCATCCGCCCTTAGCCAATCCTGGCTTCATCTGTCGATCAGGTAAGGTATTTTCATGGGCATCCGCCCTTAGCCAATCCTGGCTTCATCTGACAATCAGGTTAGGAATTTTCATGGGCATTCGCCCTTAACCAATCCTGGCTTCATCTGACAATCAGGTCAGGAATTTTCATGGGCATCCGCCCTTAGCCAATCCTGGCTTCATCTGACAATCAGGTCAGGAATTTTCATGGGCATCCGCCCTTAGCCAATCCTGGCTCAAACTGACAATCAGGTCAGGCAAAATCATGGGCAGCCGCCCTTAGCCAATCCTGGCTCAAATTGACAATCAGGTCAGGCAAAATCATGGGCAGCCGCCCTTAGCCAATCCTGGCTCAAACTGACAATCAGGTCAGGCAAAATCATGGGCAGCCGCCCTTAGCCAATCCTGGCTCAAACTGACAATCAGGTCAGGCAAAATCATGGGCAGCCGCCCTTAGCCAATCCTGGCTCAAACTGACAATCAGGTCAGGCAAAATCATGGGCAGCCGCCCTTAGCCAATCCTGGCTCAAACTGACAATCAGGTCAGGCAAAATCATGGGCAGCCGCCCTTAGCCAATCCTGGCTCAAACTGACAATCAGGTCAGGCAAAATCATGGGCAGCCGCCCTTAGCCAATCCTGGCTCAAACTGACAATCAGGTCAGGCAAAATCATGGGCAGCCGCCCTTAGCCAATGCTGGCTTGAACTGACAATCAGGTCAGGCAAAATCATGGGCAGCCGCCCTTAGCCAATGCTGGCTTATACGAAGACGCGAGTGGTTTAGCGAGCGAGAATAAACCTGCATCACCATTGTATTAATAAACATCAATAAATTAAAATAATACATAAATTTTTTATTAGTTTGGCAATATTCCATGCACGACAAATTTTGGTTCCATCCAGCTCTTCTAGCTTGTAAGCTCCTCCTGTTAAGACTTGGGTGACTCGGAATGGTCCTTGCCACGTTGAGTCCAGATTTCCTTTAGCTTTCGCTAAATCGGCTCTTCTCAAGACCAGGTCTCTAACCTGGAAATATCTTTTGACTACGGTCTTGTCATAAGCCGCTTTGATTCTCCCTTTAATGTGTTCCATCCAGCTCTTTCCCTCTTCTCCTCAACAAAGTCCAGAGCATCCTGAATCAGCAGCTAATTCTATTCCTCAGTGAAGCGAGGTCATCCTCCCAATAGGTCTGGCTTGGATTTCTTCATCGATACTCTCTCTTCTCTTTCATACCTCTCTCTCTTCTTCTCTCCCTCATCCTTGATTTTCAGGGCTTCCTCCAAGTGAATGTATTTTTCAGCTCTCTCCAGAAGCTCCCCAAATTTCAGAGCTGGCTTCACAACCAGCGACTGGAAAAATTCACCTCTCCTGAGGCCTTGCGCAAGAGCATTAACCAAGAGCTCCTCTGACGTAGAAGGCACTTCGAGCTTTACATTAGTGAACCGACTAATGTAAGCGCGCAAGCTCTCACCCTCTTTCTGTTTCAGACTGAACAGCTCGAGCGGCATTTTCTGGTACTTCCTGCAGCTGGTGAACTGGTGCAGGAAGGCTGAGCTGAACTCATCAAAGTTGCTGATAGATCGTGGCGGCAACTGGCTAAACCATAGCTGAGTTGATTTGGTGAAGGTCATCGGGAAGACTCGGCACATGACTGCATCTGAAAACTTATGTACAGCTGCCGCGATTTCAAATCTACTCAAATGGTCCCACGGATCTGTGGTCCCATTATACTCAAAACCCAGAGATCGGTATGAGGCCGACACATCCTCGTGCATGACCTCCTCCGTAAACGTCATTCCTCGCTGCGCCGGCACCATGCCTGTGCCCGCCATCTTCTTCTTAAACTCCCTCACTTCTTTTTGCAAGCTCTGCATCTGCTCAGCCAGACCCAGATTGGTCTGACTTGAGGTTTCGCTATCGGAAGTAGAGATATGCTCTTTTCTATCTTGAAGGGGAGTCCGATCAGGACGCTGGCCACGTAGAGGCTCCGTCTCCGTCACCGAAACAGTTCCCGCTGGCGGTGCGTTGGATGGCGGTGGAGTTATTTATGTGAACTTCTTTTCTACCGCCGTCTCCACGGCTTTGCCAATGAGCTCTGAGAGCTGTATGAGAAAGGATTCATTGAATGAACCACCAGTAGCTGGCACAGATCTACCAAATGGGGGTGGTGTAGTGCCCAGCATAGTCGTTGCCGACTGCGCTGTCCCTTCTTGTCCCATCATCAACGTTTCCGCCGACCTGGGCATACCCCACGGCGCAGCGGAGCTGGGGGTTCCAGCGAGCTCTCCTACGAGATTTCATCGCAAACCATCTGAAGCCATAGAAAATCCTCACGTCTTAGCTTGATCGATTCCCCACAGACGGCGCCAATTGTTTCAGCCCAAAAATGGCCAACGGTTGAGAACGCATAAAACCTTGAACACCCGCCTGATCTGCACCACAAACACAAGTTAGAAAGGACCACCGGTGATTTTCCGGTGGAAACCTCTCCGATGCTTAAGTCAGTAAGCGTTTGAGGTGTTTTCCAGAAAGAAAGCAAGAATGCTCAAGAGAATGACATACCTCTCTCAGCCTTGGGGCTGAGGTATTTATAGTTTTTATCCAGTGGGGACCTTTTCCGCACAACTATTTAACAAACACACTCTTTTTAATTTATGGTTAATAAAAAAAGTACCCTTGAGTATTGGTGTAATTACAAAAAACCCAATGGCTAAATTTACAAGAATAACCCTAATATTTTATTGTCATGCATTTACCCCTTCAAAAGCAAAAAAAAACATTCAAAACTCTCCTTCATATTTATAATTTTTTTACAATTAGCCCCTTAACTTTAATACTAAACCAAACTTCAGGGGTATTTTTGTAATTTTACAAGTTAGTTGATTTTTTCTGTATTTAGGTCCAAACCTGAAGGGTGATGTGGCATGAATAGGTCAGACCCAGATTGGGGTAGACCTGGATCTAGATGACCAAAGAACTGAGCAGTAAGACCTGAATCCCAACTCAGGGGTTGTCCTGAGGTTAGTAAGAGCTGAGCAGTAAGACCTGGATCCCAACTCAGGGGTTGTCCTAAGGTTAGTAAGAGCTGAGCAGTAAGACCTGAATCCCAACTCAGGGGTTGTCCGGAGGTTAGTAAGAGCTTTGCAGTAAGACCTGAATCCCAACTCAGGGGTTGTCCTAAGGTTAGTAAGAGTTGAGCAGTAAGACCTGGATCCCAACCCATGGGTTGTCCTGAGGTTAGTAAGAGCTGAGTAGTAACACCTGATCCCAACCCAGGGGTTGTCCTGAGGTTAATAAGAGCTGAGCAGCGTCATCCCAGCCCAGGAGTTGCCCTGAGCTGATAGAAGACCTCCTGTGAAATAAACCTTGGAAATATAAAGGCAGGCTTACCAGTGGAAAGGAGAGCAGGACCAGGGGAGACCTGGCCTCTTGACCCCCCGCGCAGGTAGGCTTGCCAGTAAGAAGGAGAGCAGAACTAAGAGAGACCTGATCTCTTGACCCCCGCTGGGGGACAAGTGGGACCACTTGTCAGAGTTTGTTGTTTCAACGGCCCTTGATTCGCGGACTTTGTTTCCGAGATCC